>JZKD02S2109558.1:109480-128885 GCA_000966675.3 Picea glauca
AAATGGGTAATTAGATATAATAAATGTAAGAGGACTTCTTAGAAGGTTTTACTTCTAGAAGATTCCTCCTCTAGAATGTTCTTAGGTGATGGTAGAACTATATAAAGGGGTTCAAACAATGTAATGAGACATGAAGAGAAGTATTGTATTTGGAGCTGAATCTCAATAGGAGGATGCCCCCTCGAAGAGGCAAGTGAACATGAGAGGACCCCTTCCATAATAGGATCCATTGTACGGTGTTTCCCTACCTCAAGGGTTTCTATAATAAAGTTGTGGTTTTCTATATGTTTTCATATATCATGTGTGGTGATTGTATTCAGATATCTTTGGATCTATTGTGATATTTTGTATTTAGGTATTTGGTTCTTAACATATTTCCTCGTGAGTTTGTTGTGTTGTTGAGGGAAAACTTCATGTATAAATATGTGCCAAATTGAATAATAAAATATAGTGAAGTTTTGCATGTATCCGGTTTTATAATTTAGAGCTCGAATCATATGCTCCTCACTGGTTGTGAACTCTACACTAATAATTGTTTCTGTTGCTTAAAACAAGCTTCATGGAAGAATTTATAGGATTTAAAATAATGAGTCAAAAACTTGTTAACGAAGTAGAATCTTGTAAAGTTGGGATAAAGAGACAAAACACATAAACGAAGATGAAAGGGAGAAATGGAAAACACAAGATGATGATCTAGACATTTTAAACTTTTATTAGAGAGCATGTTCTACCTCAGATCGGAAGTGTGGATTCCACACATAATATTTAGACTATTTTGTAAATTAAGTGAGAGATTTCTAATCATTCCAATATTGTACTTTATAAATTAGTGTTATTCTTTGAACATGAAAGAAGTTTAAAATAGTAACATAATTTAATATTTGCAATCGAGATGAAAAGGATTAGCGAGTTGTTGTAAGTGACAAGGTCTACAAGTGATATTTTGTAAGATTAAATTCTAAATGGACTAACTAATTCCTTTGTGTAGGTTGTGTCAATTATCAATTTGACATGAAGAACAATTAGATTTACAAGGATCGAGCACTGAGGTATGTTATTGGTAGAATAACAATAATTAAAGAAATTAGAGTGAAATGCATTCGAGTATGTTAATTATAAATAAAAAGAATAAAGGTATACATGGAATATGACAAATATATGTGGCCTTGTACCACCACATAATTGGCCTTACAACCACCTCAACGGGGGGAGGAAGGGAGTGGATTCATCACCTGGTTCATGAATGTAGTATACCTAGAGAGGTAATATGGGGGTATCCAGGGAGGTAACCAATGGGAATGTGGTTATGTATTATTAGTGGAGGCCATTCAATGTAAGGTGGACTAGGTCCACTATATTATTAAATAAGGCCCATTATGGTAGTTAGATATAATTAATAGGCTTTATAGAAGATTCATTATATAGAATGTTCCTAGAAGATAGAGAATGCTATATAAAGAAGTGTAGGTAATGTATTGGAGCATAGTGAAGAATATTGTTATTGTACAAGCAAGGATTGCTTGAGGATCTTTATCCTTCTATAAGGATTAATATATGGTGTTACCCTACCTCAAGGGTTTTGTCTACATTCTTGTGTTCAGTATTTTGGTGAATGTTTTGGTTTATTTGATTGAGATTATTCAGGTAATTAACAATTGGTATCAAAGCACTTTCCTTGGCCAAATAAAGGAAATAATGTTTGGTTCATTTTGCATATTTTTTAAAAGAAAAAAAAGGGGGAGACACACTTCAAACTCATTTAAGAAACATTTTTCTCATAATTTGCAGAAAATAATTGGATATTTGAATCCTCTCGGAAAAATACCCATTTTAAAAGAACAATCGTTTGAAAAAGATTCCAGGAAGTGAAGTTATCGTCATTTTAAATTAGACAATTTTACAGACTTTTTTGAAAAAACCGCACGATTTGCACGGTAAGTTTTTTTTTTTTAAAACCCTAGTTTTCTTTTTGGGTTATGGACAACAAGTTATTTTTTACTGGCAAAGATGATGGTCTTAGTATTGAATAATTCCTAAATGTCCACAAGTCAGAATGAAAACAGAAGTGGAGATTTTCTTTATTCTTTTTATCTTAGAGAAGATGTTGGCACATGGTGGCAATCATTGGACCAGGTCAAGAAAGCATTTTTTGATAGGTGGTCTCATGTTGAAAAAAAAGATACACAAAGGACCAAGGGTTTATTTTCATGTGGAAACTCTATATTACAGGTTCATGGATGTATTCATATGGAAAATATCATTGTTTCTATTAACCCTAGTTGCATGCATAATTTTATCAATGTTTAGTTGATTAATAGATTGCAAGTTCTTGCAAAGCATATTCAAAGCACATAGGTTGAGGGTAAAAATATTTTCGTCTTTAAATATTTGAAGATTACCATGGATAAATATGTGTTGCATTCATATTTTTATGCTATGGATATGGATGTTGTGAATATTGCTTTGGGATATACTTGGATAGAATCAGTGAGTACCATTAATATTAATGTGCAAAATAAGTTTTTGAAGTTGTGGTACAAGAAAAAATAAATCACATTGAAGGATGTGTCTCTTAGTAAGAAATATGGGCCCATGGAGGTCAACAAAAAAGTTATTTCCAAATATGAAGTTGAATAAGAGGCAGAGTCTACAGAGGGAGATGAAGAAAAAAGAACAGATATTCAAAGAATCTAAGGCGGTCATTGACTCAAAGACACAATGTGTTGCAAATTTGATGAAAAAAGAACAGATTCCTATAGTTGTTGTATATCACCATCCACATCATATAGAGAAACAACAGTGGCACAGACCCTCGACCCTCGGGCCAAGATCCACACAGGATCGATCTTCTTTGAATCCGTAGAACTAAAATAGTTCTTTCGGGCCCTCACTGGAACCCCACGAATCCGATCCACAGGTCCTTCACAAAAACCCCACCTGCACAATGTGCATCAGGCATGAGTCTTCACCTCCACACGACCATCAGATATGACCTCCAACCAAGCCAAGAGACATTTTTCGCATTTTGTGACTCAATGATGCAAGAGAGTCGAGTCTTTTGACTCTTCAAACCCCAAAACCTGAAATCGCTCCCTTAGACAAGATCGACGGCTATGAGCCTCCCTCGATCCAATGGTCCTGGTTGTATCAGGATTTTGGTAACCGAGAGTTTGAAATGAAGCAACCCCAACCACTAGTCACTCCATTCCCCGAACTCCAAAATTTCTCCTTTGGCGAGATCAATGGCCTTTCGGGATTTTCACTGAACCTTGAGCACTCCTTTGACCTTTCGATGTTTCTCTCTTCATGATTTTGGGAGTTGTGTTGACCATGCAACTCTACCCCTTGAGTCCTGAAACCCCAAAACCCGATTGGGGCCCAACGACTATTGTCCCTCAACCTTTCGAGAATTTTCCTTTCGCTCTTCGGGATTTCGCGAACCAGAAGTTTGAAACTCTCGACTCCAAAATCATCGCCTCCTCTACTTCTCGAACCCCGAAATGTTGAAATACCGAAATGGGCTCAACGACGATTTTCCCCTGACCAAATCTCGGTCCATGTGACTTCTTCCTCTGTGACCACAATCCTACTCCAAAGACACATCACGTTTCACTACTTTAGGGTTTTCAATGTAAAGTGCCCTGACTCCTTGTCATAGGAATTACCGAAATACCGAACCTCGAAATGCTAAAATGCCGAAATTCCACTCCAAATGGAAATCGATGGCTCCTGTTGCTTTTCATCCAACGGTCGCTACTCCTCCTGAGGTCCTAAACGTTAAAAGACACTCAACCTTAACCTTCTCACATATCTGCGAGATCCAATGGTACACAACATTTTTCACTCCATGAAGCATCTCCACCATCCCTTTCAGCTCCTATTACCCCTTTCGCAATTCGAGACTTGGAGCAACCAAGGATTTGGCCCGCACTCCAACCTCACAATTCCCAAATTCACGAAAATGATCCACGACTTACACAAAGCACGATCGATGGTTCACGTTGATCCTGGATCCTAAGGTGATGGGTTCATCCACCTCTAACCACATTGTAGCTTCCTCTGATCCTAAGAGCCTCACGATTTCGCGAGTTCTCCACAGAGAATTCTAACCGTCCGCCTCTACTTCTCAAGGACTTCTGGCAAATGACTTGGCACCCTCCTTCTGTTGTCTGGACATAACTTCGATGGTCTAGATCCAAACTTCTATAGCTGATCCAACATCTATTGTAGCTCCCTCCTAAGCTTTCTCACCTCCTTCCGGACTTGGAATACTTTAAAGTTTTCAAAGGCCTCGACCTTTTCTCCCTCAACGAGCTCAATTCCTTTGGATATCGCTTTAGTTCTAGGAACGCTATCCCTCCTGAGCTTTGTCAACTGTGAAACCTCAAAGGGCTTCTTGACCTTCATCTCACTCTTTTTTTACTCGGTGCGCTAAGGCACTATCCTTCTTGAGCCTTGTTTACTCGAGCCTCTAGGGGACTCGCCCTTTTGTGTCCTCAAAGGGAAATCTGGTGTCCTCCTGATGACCTTCTACTCAATCCCTCCTTGTTGAGCTTAAAAGAGTATTCAGTAACTTTGTGAGTGTCTCTCGTTGACACTTCTCTTCCCAACAAAACTCGAAAAGAGTCCTTCTGTGCACTCTATGAACTTGCTCAATGCCCTCTTGGAAGAGCTTCCACAGAATCCTCAGTGACTCTGTTTTCTCTCTGAACTCGAAATATAATTCTTTTGTGCACTCTATGCGCTTGCTCGATGCCATATTGGTAGAGATTCATAGAAATTCAGACGTTCTGTCTTCCCTGAATTCGAAACAAAGTTCTTCCTATGCACTGCATGCACTCACTCGATTCCCTCATGGTAGAGTTCTACAGAACCTCAGACGTTTTGTCTTCCCTCTCTGTGCTCTCCTCTACACAATCTCTCCTTCAGGATGTTCAGTGATCCTAGGATTTTTCCTTTGAGTCCAAGATTTCCTCTGGTGCACCCTCCTGGCACGTCTCTACCTAAATTCCACAGAATTCAGAAGTGCACTCTATGCACTGGCTTACAGAACCCACAGTGTTCTGTCATACAACCTCTTGCATGAAGCCTCAAAGAACCCAAACCTGAAATCAAGGAACTCACAGATAGGAAAATCTATCTATCTCCTGTAGATGGAACTTAACATACATCTACAACATGAATGAACACACAACATTCATAAAAGACACATAAACACATAGAAAACACATATGCAGGAAAAACCGCTTTGTATTAACATCAATGTCTACTTACAATGTTTTCGAGCTCGGACTGCAACAGAGTCTCAGTTTCCTCTCTTCTCCCTATTCTTTCTATTCTTCTCTGCCTCTCTACCCTACTGAAAACAAAAGAAGATCTTTTTACAAAAGGGGGCTCCTTGAGCGCTTCCCTCCATCCTCACCAACTCTCATTAATTTACATTCAATTACATTGAATGGATGTCTAGTCTGAATCAGATCTAGATCTCAACCTTACAACCATTTAAGGCAACCTTTACCTAAAGCCTGCGTACATGCATGGATTTTGGCTCTTCGGCCTTACAACATTTAATACAATAAATTCAAATTTGAAATTTGAAAGTGAGAGGGTTGCGCCTCTCCTCTCCATTGAACATGTGTTGGGTGTGCTAGTTGGTTGGTTCTTGATGATGTGGAGTGATTCTCCTGCATCATACACCTCATCTGCAAAAATCATGAGCTCCTGCTCATGAGCTTCCCAGCACCGTTGTTAAAATCCACCTAGATCCCAAACAGTTCTCTGGAGCTGTCCATCTGCTCCACTGCTTCACTACTGTTGTTGTTTCTGCCACCCTGCTACTATGGAAGGTTCTCCTCTGCTCAGTTTCCCTTTGCTGATCACTTCTGTTGATCTGATCATTAGCCTTCTGATCTCCTCAATTATCTCGTCCAGCTGCTCCCAGGGCTGGCTCTCCTTTTGCAGCCTGCTCCATTGCACTTCTTCCCTGCAAAATGCAACTCTGCAGTCTTATCTTCTTGATTGACCTATTGTTCAGTCACCTTCTCTGACAGAATTTATTTTTCCATTTCCCCTTGCGTTGGTTGAATTCAAGCTTCCTCCATCTTCTCCTTGAACTGGAATTTTCCTTCATCTGCTGCTGCATGCCTCATGATTGAAATCATCATCAATTGTTCAACTCCCTAGCTGAAATTTTTGAGCAATTCCTTAGAATTTTCCTCTACTGACATCTGCATGATTGTCTGCTCTCGGCAGTCATCTAGTGGTTCTGGATTGTTTATCCAATCCTCTAACATTTCTAGCTCCTTCTCCCAAGGAGTGAGCATGTCAATTCTGTGCTCCTCTTCTTCTCCTCGGGCAATTTATGACATCTGCTCCATGTCTTTGGCAGTCATAGATGGTTGTTCTTCCACTGCTGCTTCCTCTGCAACACAAGCTCTTGCCTCAACTGGGCTAAGTGGCAGAAATATCTCAATTCCTCCGATGATCCGAAAGTGTGTCTGATCCTTCTCTATCATCTCCTCTCGTTGACCCAAACTCATTCCTGAGTTCATGAGACTTTAACGTGGCCTCATCTGCTCTCCCTTGCCCTCCTGGCAATATGGAGTTTCTCCTCTTCCTCTTCCCACCTAGCAGTCTATGAGGTCAGTCGATCCCATCTCAGTGCCCTCCTGGAAATTTGAACTTTCAACACTGCCCTCCTGGCAGTATACGAGACCTTCACTTGATCTCTTTCTATTTCCCACCTGGAAATTTGAAAGTCCATCTCTGCCCACTTGGCAGTCTATGAGATCTCTGCTCGATCTCTCCTCTTCATCATCACTGAGATTTCTCCCAGCTCCTGGTTCACAGGCATGAAACATCTCCTCTGTGGCCTTGAGTCTCTTCACATACCTCAACCACCTCCTCAATAGCCTTCACTATCCTTTGGCCAACAATTTCTTGATTGGCCACTTTGCTTTCCTCCTTAGAGGCCATTCATACACCCAATGTGTCTTTGTGTTCTGCTGCACCCACAGTACAAGCTCTTATATTCTTTCCCTTACCTCAGTGACCTCTTCATCCATCTCATCTTTTATCTGCTGCTGGTGGTTCTTATTTCCACCGCGTCCATGGCCTTCAGTAGCCATCTTCCTGTTCCTGTCTGCCCTCCTGGCAAACTTGTTGCTGTCACTGTGCAACCGTGAGTTCTTCCAACCTTTTCTATAGTCCTCCTGACTGTCTATTGACTACTACACACCTTGCAATAATCATCACAGAGCTTCAAAGATCTGTCTTCCTTTTCCTCTCACTCCCTCTGCCTACAATATACAGACAAAATCAAGCTCTGATACCACAACTGGCGCAGACCCCCGACCCTCGGGCCAAGATTCGCACAGGATTGATCTTCCTCGAATTCACATAACTGAAATAGTTCTTTTGGGCCCTCATTGGAACCCCACGAATCCGATCCATAGGTCCTTCATGAAAACCCCACCTGCACAACGTGCACCAGGTATGAGTCTTCACCTCAACATGACCACTAGATATGACCTTCGGCCAAGCCAAGAGACGTTTTTCGCATTTCGCGACTCAACGATGCAAGAGAGTCAAGTATTTTGACTCTTCTAACTTTGAAACCTAAAATCGCTCCCTTAGACGAGATCGACGGCTACGAGCCTCCCTCGATCCAATGGTCCTGGTTGTATTGAAATTTCGATAACTGGGAGTTTGAAATGCAGAGACCCCAACCACTGTTCACTCCATTCCCTGCACTCTGAAATTTCTCCTTTGGTGATATTGATGGCCTTTCGGGATTTTCGCTGAACCTTGACCACTCCTTTGACCTTTCAGTGCTTCTCTCTTCGTGATTTCGGGAGTTGTGTCAACCATGCAACTCTACCCCTTGAGTCCCGAAACCCTGAAACCTGATTGGGGCCCAACCGCTATCATCCCCCAATCTTTCAGGAATTTTCCTTTAGCTCTTCAGGATTTTGCGAACCGAGATTTTGAAACTCTCGACTCCAAAATCACTACCTCCTCTACTTCCTGAACCCCGAAATACCGAAATGCCAAAATGGGTTCAACGACGATTTGCCCCTGACCAAATCTCAGTCCATGTGACTACTTCATCCGTGACCACAGTCCTACTCCAAAGACACGTCGCACTTCACGACTTCGAGGTTTTCAATGTAAAGTGCCCCAACTCCTTCTCATCAGAATTACCGAAATGCCGAACCTCGAAATGCTGAAATGCTGAAATTCCACTCCAAAGGGAAATCGATGGCTCCTGTTGCTTCTCATCCAATGGTCGCTACTCCTCCTGAGCTCCTAAACGCTAAAATACACTCAGCCTTAACCTTCTCATAGATCTGCGAGATCCAATGGCTCATGGAATTTCGCACTTCTCCATGAAGCGTCTCCACCATCCCTTTCAGCTCCTGTTACCCCTTTCGCAATTTGAGACTTGGAGCAACCAAGGATATGACCTGCACTCCAACCTCACAATTCCCAAATTCATGAAAATGATCAACGGCTTACACAAAGCACAATCAATGGTTCACGTTGATCCTGGATCCTAAAGTGATGGGTTCATCCACCTCTAACCACCTTCCATCTTCCTCTGATCCTACGATCCTCATGATTTTGTGATTTCTCCACAGAGAATTCTAATTGTCCGCCTCTGCTTCTCAAGGACTTATGGCCAATGAATTGGCACCCTCCTTATGATTTCTGGATGTAACTTCGACAGTCCAGATCCAACCTTCTATCACTAATCTAACAATTGTTGTAGCTCCCTCCTGAGCTTTCTCACCTCCTTCCGGACTTGGAAGACTTTAAATTTTTCAAAGGCTTAGACCTTTGCTCCCTCTGCGAGCTCAATTCCTTTGGATATCACCTATGTTCTAGGAATGCTATCCCTCTAGAGATTTGTCGAATCTGAAACCTTAAAGGGTTTCTCGACCTTCTTCTCACTCTATTTTTACTCAGTGCGCTAAGGCACTATCCTTCCTGAGCATTGTTTACCCGAGCCTCTAGGGGACTCACCCTTCTGTGTCCTCAAAGCGAAATCTGGTGTCCTCCTGACGACCTTCTGCTCAAGCCCTCCTTGCTGAGCTTAATAGAGTATTCAGTAACTTTGTGAGTGTCTCTCTTTGACATTTCTCTTCGCAACATAACTTGAAAAGAGTCCTTCTATGCACTCTATGCACTTGCTCAATGCCCTCTTGGAAGAGCTTCCACAGAAGCCTCAGTGACTCTGTTTTCTCTCTGAACTCGAAATAGAATACTTCTGTGCACTCTATGAACTTTCTCAATGCCCTCTTGGTAGAGATTCATAGAACTTCAAACGTTCTATCTTCCCTGAATTCGAAACAGAGTTCCTCCTGTGCACTCCTTGCACTCGCTCGATGCCCTCCTGGCAGAGCTCTATAGAACCTATGATGTTTTGTCTTCCCTCTTTGTGATCTCCTCTGCACAGTCTCTCCTTCAAGATGTTCAACGATCCTTGGGGTTTTTCTTTGAGTCCAAGATTTCCTCTAGTGCACCCTCCTGGTACGTCTCTGCCTAAATTCCGCAGAATTCAGAAGTGCACTCTATGCACTGGCTTACAGAACCCACAGTGTTCTGTCATACAACCTCTTGCATGAAGCCTCAAAGAACCCAAACCTGAAATCAAGGAACTCACAGATAGGAAAATCTATCTATCTCCTGCAGATGGAACTTAACATACATCTACAACATGAATGAACACACAACATTCATAAAAGACACATAAACACATAGAAAAAACATATGCAGGAAAAACTGCTTTGTATTAACATCAATGTCTAATTACAATGTGTTCGAGCTTGGACTGCAACAGAGTCTTGAATTCCTCTCTTCTCCCTATTCTTTCTATTCTTCTCTACCTCTCTACCTTACTGAAAACAAAAGAAGATCTTTTTACAAAAGGGGGCTCCTCGAGCGCTTCCCTCCATCCTCACCAACTCTCATTAATTTACATTCAATTACATTGAATGGATGTCTAGTCTGAATCGGATCTAGATCTCAACCTTACAACCATTTAAGGAAACCTTTACCTAAAGCCTGCGTACATGGATCTCTTTTGGCTCTTCGGCCTTACAACATTTAATACAATAAATTCAAATTTGAAATTTTAAAGTGAGAGGGTTGCGCCTCTCCTCTCCATTGAACGCATGCTGGGTGTGCTGGTTGGCTGGTGCTTGATGACATGGAGTGATTCTCCTGCATCATACTCCTCAGCTGCAAAAATCATGAGCTCCTTCTCATGAGCTTCCTAGCACCACTGTTGAAATCCACCTAGATCCCAAATAGTTCTCTGGAGCTGTCCATTTGCTCCACTGCTTCACTGTTGTTGTTGCTTTTGCTGACCTGCTACTATGGCAGGTTCTCCTCTGCTCAGCTTCCCTTTGCTAACCGCTTCTACTGATCTGATCATCATCCTTCTGATCTCCTTAATTATCTCATCCAAATTCTCCCAGGGATGGCTCTCCTTTTGCAGCCTACTCCACTGCACTTCTTCCTTGCAAATGGGTAGATAACCTAGATCTCCCATGCCATCTTCTTCCTCTGTGGCCTCAACTTGCCACCCTGCTGCAAAATTCAGCTCTACAGTCTTATCTTCTTGACTGACCTACTGTTCGGTCACCTTCTCTGACAAACTTGCTTCTGCCATTTCCCCTTGTGTTGCTTGAATTTTGGCTTCCTCCAGCTGCTCCTTGAACTAGAAATTTCCTTCATCTGCTGCTGCATGCCTCGACATTGCATTCATCATCAACTGTTCAGCTCCCTAGCTGATATTTTCGAGCAATTCCTTGGAATTATCCTCTACTAACAATTTTATGACTGTATGCTCTCGACAATCATCTAGTGGTTTTGGATTGTTCAGCCAATCCTCTAACATTTCTAGCTCCTTCTCCCAAGGAGTGAGCATGTCAACTGTGTGCTCCTCTTGTTCTCCTTAGGAAACTTCTGACATCTGCTCCATGTCTTTGGCAGTCATAGTTGGTTGTTCTTCCGCTGTTGCTGCCTCTGCAACACAAGATCTCACCTCAACTGGGCTAAGTGGCAGGAATATCTGAATTCCTTCTATTATCAGAAAGTGTGTATGATCCTTCTCTATCATCTCCTCTCGCTGACCCGAACTCATCCCTGAGTTCATGAGACTTTCACGTGGCCTCATCTGCTCTCCCTTTCCCTCCTTGCAATATGTAGTCTCTCCTCCTCCTCTGCCCACCTATCATTTTATGAGGTCATCTTATCCCATCTTAGTGCCCTCCTGGCAATTTGAACTTTCAGCACCACCCTCCTAGCAATATACGAGACCTTCACTTGATCTCTTTCTATTTCCCACCTAGAAATTTGAAATTCCATCTCTTCCCACTTGGTAGTCTATGAGATCTCTACTCGATCTCTCCTCTTCATCATCACTGAGATTTCTCCCAGCTCCTGTTTCACAGGCATGAACCATCTCCTCTGTGGCCCTGAGGCTTTTCACATACCTCAGCCACCTCCTCAACAACCTTCACTGTCCTTTGGCCAACAATTTCTTGACTGGCCACTTTGCTTTCCTCCTTAGAGGACATTCATACACCCAATGTGTCTTTGCGTTCTATTGCACCCATAGTGAAAGCTCTTCCATTCTCTCCCTTACCTCAGCGAGCTCTTCATCCATATCATCTTTTTTCTGCTGCTAGTGGTTCTTCTTTCCACCACGTCCATGGCCTTCAATAGCCATCTTCCTGTTCCTGTCTACCCTCCTGGAAAACTTGTTGTCGTCACTCTGCAACCGTGAGTGTTTCTATCCTTTCCTATAGTCGTCATGACTGTCTATTGACTGTTGCACACCATGCAACAATCATCACAAAGATTCAACACTCTATCTTCCTTTTCCTCTGGCTTCTTCTGCTTGCAATATACAGACAAAATCAAGCTCTGATACCACAACTGGTGCAGACCCCTGAACCTTGAGCCATGATCTGCATAGGATCGATCTTCTTCGAATCCACATAACTGAAATAGCTCTTTCGGACCCTCACTGGAGCCCCACAAATCTGATCCACATGTCCTTCATGAAAACCCCACCCACACAACGTACACCAAGCATGAGTCTTTGCCTCCACACGACCACCAGATATGACCTCCGGCCAAGCCAAGAGACATTTTTCTCATTTCGCAACTCAATGATGCAAGAGAGTCGAGTCTTTTGACTCTTCAAACCCCGAAACCCGAAATTGCTCCCTTAGACGAGATTGATGGCTATGAGCCTCCCTCGATCCAATGGTCCTGAGTGTATTGGGATTTCGGTAACCGGGGGTTTGAAATGCAGTGATCCCAACCACTGGTAACTCCATTCCCCAAAATCTGAAATTTCTCCTTTGGCGAGATCGACGGCCTTTTGAGATTTTCGCCGAACCTTGACCACTCCTTTGACCTTTCGGCATTTCTCTCTTCATGATTTCGGGAGTTGTGTTTACCATGCAACTCTACCCCTTGAGTCCTGAAAAACCCAAAAGTCGATTGGGGCCCAACAAATATTGTCCCTCAACCTTTGGGGAATTTTCCTTTTGCTCTTCAGGATTTCCTGAACCGGGAGTTTGAAACTCTCGACTCCAAAATCACTGCCTCCTCTACTTCCCAAACCCCAAAATGCCGAAATGCCAAAATGGGCTCAACGATGATTTGCCCCTGACCAAATCTCGATCCATGTGACTGCTTCCTTCGTGACCACAGTCCTACTCCAAAGACACATTGCGTTTCATGACTTAAGGGTTTTCAACGTAAAGTGCCCCAGCTCCTTGTCATCAAAATTATCGAAATGTGAAACGCCAAAACGTTGAAATGCAGAAATTTCACTCCAAAGGGAAATCAATGGATTCTATTTCTTCTCATCCAACGATCGCTACTCCTCCTGAGCTCTTGAATGCTAAAAGACACTTAGCCTTAACCTTCTCACAGATCTATGAGATCCAACGGCTCATGGAATTTCACATTTCTCCACGAAGCATATCCATCATCCGTTTTAGCTCATGTTACCCCTTTCATGATTCAAGACTTGGAGAAACCAAGGATTTGACCTGCACTCCAACCTCACGATTGCCGAATTCATGAAAATGATCCATGGCTTACACAAAGCATGATCAACGGTTCATGTTGATCCTGGATCCTAAGGTGTTGGGTTCATCCACCTCTAACCACCCTGCAACTTCCTCTGATCCTACGATCCTCGCGATTTCGCGAGTTCTCCACAGAGAATTCTAACCGTCTGCCTTTGCTTCTCAAAGACTTTTGGCTAATGACTTGGCACCCTCATTCTACTATCTGGACGTAACTTCGACGGTCCAGATCCAACCTTCTATCTTTGATCCAACAGCTGTGGTAGCTCCCTTTCGAGCTTTCTCACCTCCTTCCAGACTTGGAAGACTTTCAAGTTTTCAAAGGCCTTAACCTTTTCTCCCTCTACGAGCTCAATTCCTTTGGATATTTCCTGCGTTCTAGGAACACTATCCCTCCTAATATTTGTCGACTGTGAAACCTCAAAGGGTTTCTCGACCTTCTTCTCACTCTATTTTTACTCAGTGTGCTAAGGAAATATCCTTCCTGAGCTTTGTTTACCCGAGCCTCTAGGGGACTCACCCATCTGTGTTCTCAAAGGGAAATCTGGTGTCCTCCTGACGAACTTCTGCTCAAGCCCTCCTTGATGAGCTTAATAGAGTATTCAATAACTCTATGAATGTCTATCCTTGACACTTATCTTCCCAACAGAACTCGAAAAGTGTCCTTCTGTGCAGTCTATGCACTTTCTCAATGCCCTCTTGGAAGAGCTTCCACATAATCCTCAGTGACTCTGTTTTCTCTCTAAACTCAAAATAGAATTCTTCTGTGCACTCTATGCAATTTCTCAATGCTCTCTTGGCAGAGATTCATAGAAATTCAGACGTTCTGTCTTCCCTGAATTTGAAACAGAGTTCCTCCCGTGCACTCCTTGCACTCACTTGATGCCCTCCTGGCAGAGCTCTACAAAACCTTAGACGTTCTGTCTTCCCTCTCTGTGCTCTCTTCTGCACAGTCTCTCCTTCAGGATGTTCAGTGATCTTGGGGGTTTTCCTTTGAGTCCAAGATCTCTTTCTATTGCCCACCTGGCAATTTGAAAGTCCATCTCTGCCCACTTGGCAGTCTATGAGATCTCTGCTTGATATCTCCTCTTCATCATCATTGAGATTTCTCCCAGCTTCTAGTTCACAGGAATGAACCATCTCCTCTGTGGCCCTGAGGATTTTCACATACCTCATCCACCTCCTCAACAACCTTCGCTATCCTTTGGCCAACAATTTCTTGACTGACCACTTTTCTCTCCTCCTTAGAGGCCATTCATACAACCAATGTGTCTTTGCATTTTGTTGCACCCGTAGTGCAAGCTCTTCCATTCTCTCCCTTACCTCAGCAAGCTCTTTATCCATCTCATCTTTTCTCTGCTACTAGTGGTTCTTCTTTCCACCGTGTCTATGGCCTTCAGTAGCCATCTTCCTATTCCTGTCTACCCTCCTGGCAAACTTGTTGCTGTCACTCTGCAACCGTGAGTGTTTCCAGCCTTTCCTATAGTCCTCCTGACTGTCTACTGACTGTTGCACACCTTGAAACAATCATCATAGAGCTTCAACACTCTATCTTCCTTTTCCTCTAGCTTCCTCTGCCTGCAATATACAGACAAAATCAATCTCTGATACCACAAAAGGTGCAGACCCCTGACCCTCAGGCCAAGATCCGCACAGGATCGATCTTCTTCGAATTTGCAGAACTGAAATAGTTCTTTTGGGCCCTCACTGGAACCCCACAAATCTGATCCACAGGTTCTTCATGAAAACCCCACCTACACAATGTGCACCAGGCATGAGTCTTCACCTCCACATGACCACCAGATATGACCTCCGACCAAGCCAAGAGACGTTTTTCTCATTTCATGACTCAACGATGCAAGAGAGTCGAGTCTTTTGACTCTTCAAACTTCAAAACCCAAAATCACTCCCGTAGATGAGATCGATGGCTATGAGCCTCCCTCGATCTAATGGTCCTGGTTGTATCAAGATTTAGGTAACCGGGAGTTTGAAATGAAACGATCCCAACCACTAGTCACTCCATTCCCCAAACTCTAAAATTTCTCCTTTGGCGAGATCGATGGCCTTTCGAGATTTTCTCCGAACCTTGACCACTCCTTTGACCTTTCGACATTTCTCTCTTTGTGATTTCGGGAGTTGTGTTTACTATGCAACTCTACCCCTTGGGTCCCGAAACCTCAAAACCCAATTGGGGCCCAACGGCTATTGTCCCTCAACCTTTTGGGAATATTCCTTTTTCTCTTCAGGATTTTGCGAACTGGGAGTTTGAAACTCTCGACTCCAAAATCACTGCTTCCTCTACTTCCCGAACATCGAAATGCTGAAATGTCGAAATGGGCTCAACGACGATTTTCCCCTGACAAAATCTCGGTCCATGTGACTGCTTCCTCCATGACCACAGTCCTACTCCAAAGACACGTCGTGTTTCACGACTTTAGGGTTTTCAACGTAAAGTTCCCTGGCTCCTTGTCATCGGAATTACCAAAATGCCGAACCTTGAAATGCTGAAATGCCAAAATTCCACTCCAAAGGGAAATCGACGGCTTCCGTTGCTTCTCATCCAACGATCACTACTCCTCCTGAGCTCCTAAATGATAAAATACACTCATCCTTAACCTTCTCATATATCTGCGAGATCCAACAGTTCACGACATTTCACACTTCTCCACGAAGTGTCTCCATCATCCGTTTTAGCTCTTGTTACCCCTTTCATGATTCAGGACTTGGAGCAACCAAGGATTTGACCTGCACTCCAACCTCACGATTCCTGAATTCATGAAAATGATCCATGGCTTACGCAAAGCATGATCAACGGTTCATGTTGATCCTAGATCCTATGGTGATGGGTTCATCCACCTCTAACCACCTTGCAACTTCCTCTGATCCTACGATCCTCGCAATTTCGTGAGTTCTCCACAGAGAATTCTAACCGTCCGCCTTTGCTTCTCAAGGACTTATGGCCAATGACTTAGCACCCTCCTTCTGCTGTCTGGATGTAACTTCGACGGTCCAGATCCAACCTTCTATCGCTGATCCAACAATTGTTGTAGCTCCCTCCTGAGCTTTTTCACCTCCTTCCGGACTTGGAAGACTTTCAAGTTTTCAAAGGCCTCGACCTTTGCTCCCTCTGCGAGCTCAATTCCTTTGGATATCGCCTGTG
The DNA here is from genome assembly GCA_000966675.3 of Picea glauca. NCBI lineage: Eukaryota > Viridiplantae > Streptophyta > Pinopsida > Pinales > Pinaceae > Picea > Picea glauca. Next base: position 125,756 of record JZKD02S2109558.1, read on the forward strand.
TTCTAGGAACGCTATCCCTCCTGATCTTTGTCAACTGTGAAACCTCAAAGGGTTTCTCGACCTTCTTCTCACTCTATTTTTACTCGGTGCGCGAAGGCACTATCCTTCCTGAGCTTTGTTTACCTGAGCCTCTAGGGGACTCTCCCTTCTGTGTTCTTAAAGGGAAATTTGGTGTCCTCCTGACGACCTTTTGCTCAAGCCCTCCTTGCTGAGCTTAATAGAGTATTCAATAACTCTGTGAGTGTCTCTCCTTGACACTTCTCTTCCCAACAGAACTCGAAAAGAGTCCTTCTGTGCACTCTATGCACTTGCTCAATTCCCTCTTGGAAGAGCTTCCACAGAATCCTTAGTGACTCTATTTTCTCTCTAAACTCGAAATAGAATTCTTCTGTGCACTCTATGCACTTTCTCAATGCCCTCTTAGCAGAGATTCACAGAACTTCAGACGTTCTGTCTTCCCTGAATTCAAACAGAGTTCCTCCTGTGCATTCCTTGCACTCGCTCGATGCCCTCCTGGCAGAGCTCCACAAAACCTCAGAAGTTATGTCTTCCCTCTCTGTTCTCTCCTCTGCACAGTCTCTCCTTCAGGATGTTCAATGATCCCGTGGGTTTTCTTTTGAGTCCAATATTTCCTCTGGTGCACCCTCCTGGCACGTCTCTGCCTAAATTTCGTAGAATTCAGAAGTTCACTCTATGCACTGGCTTACAGAACCCACAGTGTTCTATCATACAACCTCTTGCATGAAGCCTCAAAGAACCCAAACCTGAAATCAAGGAACTCATAGGTAGGAAAATCTATCTATCTCCTGCAGATGGAACTTAACATACATCTACAACATCAATGAACACACAACATCCATAAAAGACACATAAACACATAGAAAACACATATGCAGAAAAAACTGCTTTGTATTAACATCAATGTCTAATTATAATGTGTTCGAGCTCGAACTGCAACAGAGTCTCGACTTCCTCTCTTCTCCCTATTCTTTTTGTTCTTCTCTGCCTCTCTACCCTACTAAAAAAAGAAGAAGATCTTTTTACAAAAAGGGGCTCCTCGAGCGCTTCCCTCCATCCTCACCAACTCTCATTAATTTACATTCAATTACATTGAATGGTTGTCTAGTCTGAATCGGATCTATATCTCAACCTTACAACCATTTAAGGCAACTTTTACCTAAAGCCTGCGTACATGCATGGATTTTGTCTCTTCGGCCTTACAACATTTAATACAATAAATTCAAATTTGAAATTTGAAAGTGAGAGGGTTGCACCTCTCCTCTCCATTGAACGTGTGTTGGGTGTGCTGGTTGGCTGGCACTTGATGACGTGGAGGGATGCTCCTGCATCAAACAATCATCAAGGAAAGGGTGTGAGCATCAACATACTTATGCACCAATAGAGAACCTAAAAGGAAACTAATCAAGAGGTGCATGGTGGACTACTGGAATTGCATTAAGACATTAGGCTAGAGAAATGATCTCATGGCAACCCCGACATGATGTAGAGAAATATCATGGTGGCAAGGCAACAGTTGGACATCATTTTCGACTTCCATTGGGATGAATGGATGGTCCTACTTAGTATTAGTTGGTTACATTTCTTAGACGGTCATATTGTATGGTTTCTTCATCTGTTTCAAGGATGAAACATGTGAAAGGGGATGTAATGTAGTATACATAGGGAGGTTGTTGGACAACTAAGAGGGGGGGTGAATCAGTTGTTACCATTTTTAAACAATTATTCTTCTTTTAAAATATTTACAAGGCACTCAATGATGATCACTATAATGCAGAGAAATAAACAAAGGCACATTCAGCATCAGTCACATATATGAGAAAGACAGAGACAGATAATTCCTGAGGAAACCCATACAGGGTAAAAACCTCCTTTTCTTTATATGATAAGTATTATCTACATTCTTTACATTATCATACATATGAGCAGCAACTCATTGTGAGGCTACAACCTCTGTTTTTGCAAGCTGCAACTTGCTGAGAGCACTGACTCTCTTTTTTCTCTAGCACCCACTAGAAGGAAGCACCACCCCCCTGGTTTCTCTAGCACCAACCAGAAGGAAGCACCAACTCCCTGGTTTCTCTAGCACCAACTAGAAGGAAGCACCAACTCCTTGTGTTCAAGCACCCACTTGAACCTTTGAGGACACCAGTCCTCCCTAGAACCTCCCAACCACCCTGAACAATAAATTCTTTGTTACTGAAACTTATTACAGCGATATAACATTATTCAATGGCTTACCAGCCTGATTGTTGTTTTGTTACACTGCTCTGCCCTGTCTGCATCAATGTCTTCTGCATGCCCCTTGTACTCTCTATTCTTCTACCTTTTATACTCTCTGCACCATATCCCTTTGACACAACCTTCCTCTACTGGGCTAGTCTACGCCTGCGCTTTGCCTCCTTGCTCACACTTGAATCCTCCTGCACAACGACTACCCTCTCTCTTCTTTCTTTTGCATTCTTATAGTCTTTGTTGTCTTTGTGCATGCAATATTTGCAATGCCTCTGCATTCTCACTCCGCGCCAAATTACTCCACAACTTGAGTGCTCTGTCTGATCATCATCATGACTCTTCAGCTTCTCTGGTCGTTTTCCAATCGTTCAACATCACTGTATGTTGTACTGAGATTCCTCAGCTTCTCTGGCAGTTTGAGACTCTTCGTCTTCTCTGTGACAATCGAGCTCACCTTCTCTGTTTCAATTACATGCCTCAATGCCCATACAGCTGTCAATCGACTTCACGAACATCTTCATCCCTCTTGAAGATTCCCAGAGGCTCTTCACCTTCTCTGTCAATCATCCCCAAGTGTCTTCGAGTCCTCTGGCTGAAACCATCAGTGGTTTCTAGAAGTTATAATATGTCGTGCTACAATAGCCCTCCGATCTTGTTCAAATTCACCTGCACCGTTGGATTGATTCCATGGGATCTTGCATTCATTTCGACATTTCAACATTCGACAATTCGGCATTCGTGTGACCATGTGTCTCAACATCCCCAGTCGCGATCCCCAAAAACGAGCTTGGTTGCTCTAGCTCTTTCCTCCATATCTCGCTGATGTGACCAAGAGCTATGACCACAGGCTTATGCATAAGGTGATTTCACAATTTCG
>JZKD02S2109558.1:134743-169363 GCA_000966675.3 Picea glauca
AACTCCCTGTGTTCAAGCACCCACTTGAACCTTTGAGGACAACAGTCCTCCCTAGCACCTCCCAACCACCCTGAATAATAAATTCTTTGTTACTGAAACTTATTACAATGATATAACATTATTCAATGGCTTACCAACCCAATTGTTGTTTTGTTATGTTGCTTTTCCCTGTCTGCATCAGTGTCTTCTGCATGCCCCTTGCACTCTCTGTTCTTCTACCTTTTATACTCTCTGCACCATATCCCTTTGACGTAACCTTCCTCTACTGTGCATTTCTACTCTTGTGCTCTGCCTCCTTGCTCACACTTGAATCCTCCTGCACAACAACTATCCTCTCTCTTCTTTCTTTTGCATTCTTATAGTCTCTGTTGTCTTTGTGCATGCAATCTTCGCAATGCCTTTGCATGCTCACTCCGTGCCAAACTCCTCCACAACTTGAGTGCTCTGTCTGATCATCATCATGACTCTTCAGCTTCTCTGGTCGTTTTCCAATAATTCAAAATCACTGTATATTGTATTGAGATTCCTCAACTTCTCTGGCAGTTTGAGACTCTTCGTCTTCTCTGTGACAGTCGAACTCACCTTCTCTGTTTCAGTTACAGGCCTCAATGCCCATCCAACTATCAATCGCCTTCACGAACATCTTCATTCCTCTTGAATATTTCTAGAGGCTCTTCACCTTCTCTGTCAATCATCCCCAAGTGTCTTCGAGTCCTCTGGCTGAAACCGTCAGTGGTTTCTGGAAGTTATACTATGTTGTGCTACAATAGCCCTCCGATCTTGTTCAAATTCACCTGCATCGTTGGATTGATTCCATGGGATCTTGCATTCATTTCGGCATTTCGGCATTCGACAATTCAACATTTGTGTGACCATGTGTCTCAACATCCCCAGTCGTGATCCCCAAAAATGAGCTTGGTTTCTTTATATCTTTCCTCCATCTCTCGCTGATGTGATGAAGGGTTGTGACCACAGCCTTATGCATAAGGCACTTTCACGATTTCGCATTTCATGAGTCTGGAGATGAGGCATCTCAACTCTCCAAGTTGCGATCCCCGATACCCTGAAATGGTGTGGGATCAACGATCCCAATCAACACTTGATCTGACGGTTCAGATCATTTCGTGATTTCGCATATCGTAATTTCGACATTCCTGTGGTGAATGTTCTTTTCACTTCCAAATCCCGATCCACGAAACTCCGTAAAGAAGTTGTATCAATAGTCCGGATCACATCTTGATCTGACGGTTGCAATTACGTCATGATTTCACATATCGTGATATCGGGTAATATTCTTTGACATCTTCAACACTCGATCCTCGAAACCCCGAAAGGGACTTGGATCAACGGTCCAGATTCTATATTGATTCAATGGCTGCGATTAAGTCGTGATTTTGCATATCACAAAATCAGGATTCCTGTGGATGATATTACTTGACATCTCCAACTCTCGATCCGTGAAACTCCGAAATGGACTGGGATCAACAGCCCAGATCAAACCTTGATCTGACGGCTCAGATTAAGTCACCATTTCGAGAGGTTAGGGAACATCATTCCTTTGACTCTCCAGTCAGCGAACTGACGATCTATCCCCACGTGTCCTGCCTAAAGATGGACGGTCCTCCTTCTTTCGGGATTTTGTGAGCCCTCTATTCCTTGCACTTTAAAGAATGTGCAGGTTCTCCTCGATCCAACGGTGGTCGGACCTTGCGCTCGGATCTAACGCCCGAGATCTATCCTCCATATCTGCGCACTCCTCTTGTCTACATTGAGATTTTACGGTCATCGAGAATTCAGGATGGGATATAACGATCACTGATGCTTCTCCTCCAAGCTTACGCATCCTCCTTATTTGGAAGAATTTCGAAGTGTCAAAGGCCTCGACCTTTGATCCGCCTGTGATGCTAAGTACGCTATCTCCCTTGAGCTTTAGCCATGAGTTAACCTCATCCCTGGTGCACACCTACGCACTGCATTCGACTCTAATGCTCGTCTATTACATTCTTCCTATACTCATGCCATCTTCACTGTTGTACTTGCCATCAATGACAAGCATACGCTACCTGTTAAACATTTGCCAACAGAGGCAATATGGGGGTACCGAGGGAGGTACACAATGGGAATGTGGTTATGTATTATTAGTGAATTCCATTCAATGTAAGGTGGACTAGGTCCACTATATTATTAAATAAGGCACACTATGATAGTTAGAAATAATAAATATGCTTTTTAGAAGATTCATTCCCTAGAATGTTCCTAGAAGATAGAGAATGTTATATAAATAAGTGTAATTAATGTATTGGAGCATATTGAATAATATTGTTATTGCACAAGCAAGGATTGCTTGAGGAGTTTTATCCTTCCATAAGGATTAATATATGGTGTTACCCTACATCAAGGGTTTTGTCTACATTCTTGTGTTCAATATTTTGATGAATGTTTTTGTTGATTGTTGTTGAGATTAAGGGTTATTTCTAAAGTATATTTGCAGATCTATTCAGGTACTTAAAAATGAAGGAAATTGAGAATTGAAACTCTCAAATGGGGGAAAGAGAAGAAGCCACTAGATTACTTATTAAAATTAGATTTAATGTTTCACCTAGTTTTACTTGATTTAAACAATACTTTGATTCTAAGGTCTCAAGGGTTTCATTTACAGCTAGGAAACAAAGAGAACTTGGAAAGAAAAAAAATATTTACATCCAAGTTAATATATTTGATCTAGTTAGAAACATAATCTAACAAAACAAAATTAAAAGGGGGAGAGATGGAAGGTAAAAAATTGTGCATAGAAGGGATTGAGCCAATAGTTGAAAAAAGAAAGAGTTGAGCCTCTCTCCATGCTCCAAAGTGTTAAGATCCTCTTTATATCATTCTTGAAACAATGTATCCAAATAATGTACAACATATGTAAAATCACACTAGATCTATCAAAGTAAATAAATGAAACAATGTTACATAATGATAGATGCAATTAGCCCTCATTTACGAGGTGCTCTCCTTATAATAGTAGTATTTGTAGTTATCCTTAGAGACAAATTGAAATGATCCAATACAAACCCGCAAGGGAAGTCCTAGATACAACTAAAGGGACAAGGAAGAATCTCAAGCAAAAAGAAAAGAAAACCAGTGAGGAAGGGTCCTTGTTATGATAGAGTTGGTCAAGGGTATAGTAGTTCTAGGCAACTCAAGTGCTTGACATAAAGGAGAAAGAAATCCTAGTGAAAATATAACAGATTTTTAGTGAGGTTTAAGAATCATGTTGGGAACCTTTACAAATATGAAATAAATGTATTTATAGACTAGAAAAATGAATAGGAAGGTCCAAGGTGAAATAATAACCATCCACATCTAAATATTAATCTAGTAGTCTAACCAAGACATTCGTTGGTCTGAGGTAAAATTGTAAGGTTTTTATTGTAAAAGTGATCTCTACTCCACTCGTCTATGAGAGATATATGTAAATGGGTTGTACAACCAATAGATTTTTCATCAGACATAGTTTAAAAAATGGGGGAGATCATTTTTTACCCTATCAACCCTTGTGTGTTTACACAATGGATATGAAAACATCTCTTCCTAACTAAGGTAGACCAATTCAAGAAAATATGTTTAGGTTGATCCAAGGTAAGAATATATTGTAAAGGAACCCACCAAGGGATAAACAAGACCAAAAACTAACCTAGGAAAGAAGGCAAAGAGACCATGCCTAGACACTTGAAACCAAAAGAAGAAAACACATTAATACACATAGGCTAAAGCAAGGTGATAACCAAGAAAAGACTACTAACACAAGTAATTTATCTCAAGATCATGGAACACCTCACGGTCATCTTTGGACATTGAGTATTGGTACATTAAGTGCGAAATCCATACACTACATAATATAAAGGAAAAATGGATTTTCTCAAATTCTATTTATACCATTTTAAAAATGTAAAGGTTGGAGAGATTTTTTATCCTTCTACTTCAAAATATGGTGGTGGTGTGGGTTTTATAGAAATTTTCCACAATAATTTTTTTTATTAGTGTGGGTAATGGTTATGAATAATAACCCTTTTATTCTAGTAGCTACGGATTTAAATGTAATTTTTAATGCACTATTGTTATTATAAAATTGGTTCCATCAAGGTTTAGTACAATATTTGTTGTTTGTGAAAACATATTTAAGGTAGATATGTTTTATAAATTTATTTGTGGGCAGATACTTCAAGCTTTTCTTATTGATGGTGATCCAAATTATTTTTGGCAAGAAATGAGAGCTGAGATATAATAAAGAAATGTACAGAGATATATCTGAAATACAATAATATAACATATATATATATATATATATATATATATATATATATATATATATATATATATATATATATATATATATATATATCAGAGATATAACCATAAACACAGAGATACAATAATACACAATTTCTATTAATGAGTGAAATGTACATAACTGTAAAAATACAGAGTGAAAGACTCACTAGAATGATGTGTTGAGATCATTTCTCATTTCCAAATTTTCCCTTCCCCTTTCTATTTTCCCAAATTCTTTTTTCCATTTTTTTTCCCTTCTTCTATCCTTTTCTAGTTACCATACTTCATCGTATTTCAAAAATCGGTGGGTTGGCGGACCTTCATCTCCATCCACTTTCACATGTCATAAGTCCGACCGACCGCCCTACTACATTACAATTAGTCATTTTTCCAACTTCATGGGTTCGAGGCCTCATACTCCAAGTTTCATGATCTCCACTTTGCACCCAAAGTTTCGTGATCTACATTGTAACCATTGGATTTGTCGCGGGTGCCGAGCCCCTAAGTATTTTATTTCTCCTCCATGCAAGTCCAACTAACCACCTTTCTACGCTTAACTTGCTTATGATCATACATAACTGTGGGTTCTCGGGTTGGGGGGTTCTTGAAAATATCCATATTCAAAATTTCTCTCATCCATCCTCACCATTCTCGTGCTTTTCCCAATATGCATTAAGTGTTGTTTAATGTTAACAATTGTTGTGCAGGCTCCGAAAAGATCATCATTAATGGAAAAAGGCCCAAGGAATTCTCATTAAATTGCATTAAATCTCGATTTTCCAAGGGATTATATTATCATCATCTTTCTGAAAATATTTATTTCAAGTTATTATCCAGCTGAAGAAATACTCTTGTCAACCTATGGCAAAAATAGCTAGACAACAATTTTGTGGTTATACTTTAAATATATTTGGTTGTGAAGACTAGAATGTTTAGTGGTCCAGAGCATATTCATATTATTCCTCTCCTCCTGCAGAGAAAGACATAATTTGGGAATCCGAAATCGCTCACATAGGATGTATTCCTGAGGTTTTTTATTGTAAATAAATTATTGCATGGTGCGTGGAGAAGTACGTGCCAAGCAAGATAATTATACAACTCCAAGATCATTCTCCAATTTCCCTTTCACCGCAAGTTTTTCACAAGATGTTGAAGCTCCTAGAGTTGGCACTTACCTTCAAAGGAGAAGATTGCAAATATTTTTTGGAGAAACATAACAATGGGCTTGACCTCCTGCCTAAATATTTGAAGAATCCTGCGTCTATTTGAGAAGACATAGCCAGGATCCAGGTCAGGTCTTTTAAAAACTCCTATCGAGAAATTGCATGGTTGTTTACTAGTTTGACAGGTCAGGAAAGCACTGCTACTATCTCTCACATGATTTTATATATTTTATATTTTACAGTGAAAGAATAGGCCATCTTTGACTGGGGAAAATTAATTTCTATCGAAATCTCGTCCCCGTTATCACACTATAAAAAGGAAAAAAAAATGTATGTCTTCCTATTTGATATTTTCTATAGTGTATTGTTGTCAATTTCTAAACTTGACCATAAGTAAGAAGGTGAACCATGAAATAGATAGAGTTACCTTATAGTATTAGGCACTATAGAGACATAAGACCCCTCTGTATTTTTATGAAGTTTATAATGATTTTTCCTGAGTCTTCAAAAGGCTATTGTTGGGTGAAAATACTTCAAGGATATCTGACCAGGCTAACAAATTCTTAGAGAAAAAATGAACGATAGAACAAATGGAGAATGACAGTGTCACGAGGATAATTTTTTCCAAATAAAATCCTTCTTTTCTCCTATATCATGTATCTGATAAATTGTTTTTTCCATGAAAAAAGGAAAAAACAATTTATCCCCTTGCCATGGAAGATTGGAGATTTTATGTTCAGAAACATAAATAAAATTGACGAGTTTGCAAATCATTTCAACAATGTGAATTTAAAGTATGCTGAAAAGATAAAGGGCTTTGATCCTAACAAAATCTTTGTAGAACACATGCTTTCAATGGGATTCAGTAACTCATTCATCCAAACTATCTTGAATGAAGAAGAATAAGGTAACAACCAAAGTACTCTTGTACATGATGTTGGTGACCTAGAAACAATACTCAATACTAATGAGTTTTATAATAAAACGAGAAAGGGTCAAAGTGAAAGGAGCGCCCAGTCTCCAGTTCTTACTCCCAAAAATACCACATCCTGGAGAAATTCTCCAATGACTCACCCAGTTAGAAAGGTTGTCAAGAGTAGTTCAAGTGGCGGAGGAGAGAAGAATCCTCCCCCTGGGAAAATCGAGAATTCACATAAGCTCCCTGTGAGAAATAAAAGGAAGAAATTAGTACAAGAGGAAGAAGATAATATTATATAAAAGGACATACAAAGATTTTCTTTGGATGACATGGATCTAGAGGTAGATATTGAGAAAATATTTCCCACGATAGAACAACTAGAAAATACGGCTCAACAAAATTATTTATTGGAAGTTGTTGCAAATGAGACCTTAAGTGAAGATGAATCCTTCACTTTTCAAAGTGTTGTTTTTTATAAGGAGTCCAAAAATTTGATTGTAGAAAGAGGTGACAAGAAAAATAAAAAGGGAAAATATTGCTCAGAGGTCGATCTGAAGGACATGCGGTCGTCCCAAATTTCTAAAATCCACAGGTCAACCAGGGATTATCGTGATGATTATATTGATGGTCTGGAATTTGAAAATGCTAAGTTAAAAAAAAGGATCAGAGAATTGGAAAATTCCTTAATGCCTCTTCCAATCCTAGCGAGTTCTTTGTCAATGGTTAAAGCAACTACACCTGCCATTAAGCTGAAGGATATTCAAGTTTACTTAGAACAGTTCGAATTTATGTATAGAAAAACATTAAAAAAAAAAATTCACTGATAACTGAAGCATGGGAGGTATCAAAAAATATTGTTTAGTTCGGCTCAAGGGCACATGCCTTTCATGAGTATCTACAAGCTTATTTAAAGAATGAAGAAGATTTCTACGTTGATGTTGTCTTTCCATTTGGAATTAAATTATCAAACATGACATAATTGAAAAGAAGAGAATAGGATCTGCCTTCTCCAAGTCGAATAAAATAGCTAAATACTTGTTGGAAGGAAAATATCAATAATTTGAATAACATTGTCCAAGCATGCAACAAAGCCATACTAAAAAGAGAAGAATTTTTCAAAAGACTCATGAGGATAGATCTGGAAGGAAGCACTAATGAGGTACAAGACCCTAAGTTAATTCTCAATTCAATGTTTCTAACAAAGCAACAATTTGATGAACAATTTGAGATATTTAAGGGGTTATCAAGGGAAAAATTGTATTGCATAGTCGAATATAATGAAGAAGAAATAGACAATTGGTTGGTTGATTATTCCATGAAAAATCAAGATACTGAGGAGGTGAAACATGTCATTTCTCATGACTTAAGAGAATTGGAAGAAGAATTGTTCAATATTAAAATCAGGCATGAAATAAATGGTGCACCAATGATAAACTACATTGAAGATTGGTTTGAAAAGGCAATTGACAAATTAACCAAAGAAGGCCAAGAAGAAACAGTTGAGACGGTTCCTATAACTATCAATGAGGACAATAAAAGGAAAACATCAAGCAAGTGAAGGTGAGGAGAGACCATCATAGTAAGTTCATGATGATCACATCTTTCTTTCTTTATCATTTTTTCATCCAGTTACTCCGCTTCTTTGACTAGAAATATTTAACCAAAATCTGATAAATTCTCCTTGTCTTCTTTCCAGGTCTATCTACTATGTCATTGTCCACCATCTTATTTCCACAACTTACTTCTTGTTTATATTTGTTTTATGATCCACAAGAGATCGAATACCAGTCCTAAGTGTTGGGTATATGTTATATTCTTTGCATGTGTGTGTGTGGGCGCGTCAGGTTCAACAACTGCTTCTTATGATCCCTCATATTTAATCCCGGGTGCGTCATGTTTAGTGGATTTTCCTATTTTTAGTGGTTTTCTAAATTAATCTCCGATTAAGGGATTATGGTTTTGGTATCTACATAATACCTAAAAACATTGTATATATTATATGGTGAATGGTCAAATTCGATATAATGAATATAAGAAAGGTTTTCCCTGGTTGAGGGTTTCTAGTATAAATCTCTGTGTACTATGTGAATGAACCATTGATTAATTTCTATTTTTCTTAAGAATCTATATGCATTGCTTCACTTCGCAGGTTTAAAACTTAAACTAAGGACAAACACATTTAAATTTCAAGGCTTTGTAACAGACTCTATATTTTTTTCAGAAATCCCAAGAGAACTATTTCGGGATCAGTTTTGATTGTATTTTATAACTCTAATTTTTAAGTATAAAACATTTGAGATTTATCTATCATTATATTTATTTGATATCCCCGTGTATTTAATCTATTAAAGTTCTCTTATGTGTGTAGACCATCTTCTTTTATTTTATGTGATAAAAAATATTTAGTTTAACTATGATGGATGTGAGGAAATTTTGTTTATCTTTTCCAAATATGTGATGTCTGAGGTTCTTGGTCATATCTCAGGAAATCTCTTTAAAAAAAATTATTTTTTATTTTTCTGCAATCTTTATATTTCTTTGAATATCACGATGAACTTTCTCAAAGTTCTATATTATTTTAAGAAACTAAGGAATTCCAGGAAAATCTTGAAACAAAGAGGAGTTACACCTCTATAAAAATGCAGGGGGATTTTTATCCCCGTGAGGTTGTCATTTCGGTACTAACAGATTCAAGTGTCAACTTTTTTGGCGACCATACTGGGGAAGAATTGAAATTTGAAATATTGTCTAACATCTTTTGAAAGATACATGACTTTCTTCCAGACTAATCAGCCCCACTTGGAAATTGGATTAAATAATCAATGAAGCATCTTACATCAACTATATAATCTGGTAATAATGACAACCGAGACCAGAGAAGAATTGGAAATATCTTGGCAGAAATTGGTCCAAGAAGAAGAAAGAGAAATACTTCATAGAAAGAGGAGAGACTAGCAACAAGATCGAAGAAACGAAATACTATCCAGAGCAGCACAAGAACAAGGTCAAGATTGAAGTTGGATGAATACAAGGGACCCATTACCATAAGTAAAAGCAAGCAACTATGTATTCTGAGAAGTGGAAAACATATTCTTGAAACAACTCTAACCATGGCAGGAAGAAATGAATAACCATGAGAAGAACCACAAAGAGAACCTCATCAAGAAAGACAAGGAGGTGGAGGAGGTGGTGCAAGAAATCAAGAAGACCTAATATTTGGAAACTAAGGAAGAGTAAGAGATTCCCCCTTAAATCTTCGAGGTGAGCAACATGACCTGCCTCTTCTCCCTAAGGGTACCTTGAAACAATTTTCAGGAGACGAAACAATTTATGCCAAAAGACATCTTTGTTGGATTACTGAGAGGGGGGGGGTGAATCGATAATAGCGTAATTATAATCCTTTTTCTCCAAATAATCCAAGTGTTATATCAATGTGGAATTATTATCCAATAATGAGCAATAAGAAATGAAAAATCACACACATACAAAGTACACTGGTGTTTTACGTGGAAACCCAAATCGGGAGAAAACCACAGAATGCTTTTTCTTATATTTCTTGAAGAATTACATTCATTGGAAGCACCAACTTCCTTTGTTTTCTAGCTGCAACTGGAAGGAGGCTCCAACCCCCTAGTTTCTCAGGCTACAACCTGAGGGAAACTCCAAATACCCAATTCACTAGATACAACCAGAAGGAGGCTACAACCCCCTAAGTTCTCCAACTACAACCAGAAGGTGGCTACAACCACCTGTCCTTGCCTCGTCCAATCGCCCTAAAGTAGAAGTAGAATGATGGAACCACTGTTACACTATCACTGTGAGATATATCATTGTAAAACTGTACCAATAAACCTAAACCATGCATCAACCATGCATCAACCTGTACCTCAACCTATAATCAACCTGTACCATAAACAAATGCATCAACCATGCACCAACTTGTACCATAAACAAGTGCATCAACCATGCACCAACCTGTACCAACATCATCAACTATACACCTCATGTATGTGCCAACTCATCAATCACTTGTCTCAACCATGACTAGTTTTGGATTAGTCAGCAACCCTAACTTGAAATAATCATAACTTTGTACCTATAATGAATAAATATCTAACACTGATAAAAAATGTTCTTCAGTGCGTTTTATGCAATTCCTGTAGGTTTCACTACTTGGAACCTCTCAGAAAAGGAGTTATAGAAAAAATGACACACCTTACTGAATTCTGGCTTATTCTAGAGAGCGACCTTGTAGAGTGTGCCCCCACAGGTAATATCTATTGAATTAATATGAAATTGTTACAAAACATACTATAGAATGTACTCTAACCAAAACAATTGGTCTCACTAAATTTGGATATTTTATGAAGAATTTATGATGTTTTTACCCAAAACACTTGTTTTAGACTAGTTTCAGGACTAGCCACAAACCCTATTTTCCACGGAGTGTATCTCCAAAAATACAACGACCCACAAGCTAAATGTTTTACCACAGATACTTGGATATGTTTCTTCAATGGAATATCAATCTCACGGTCTGAATCATTATAGAAAAAAAATTATTATGAAAATGGTGAGATGACCCATAAATAACATACCTTAGAAAGCATCATGAAAAGAATTTATCCTTCCTTGAATTCCAGCCTCTTTTCTTCCCCTTCCTTCAGAAATTCGACTTAGATATCCTTTGGTTACCTCAAACACCTATAGGTATTCAATATTCTCAAGTATGATTTAAAAGAGAGAGCCTTGCCTCTTATTTATAATCTCCAAGTAGCTTCCTTAAAAACATCTTCTAGGTCACTTTGCGCACTTTCCTTATTTTAGGGTTAACCCACTTCTAATTTATCCATTAAATTTATTATTTAAATAATTGATTTTGTATTCACTTTGAATTATTGTGCACTCATCTCTTCACTTTATTATTTACCTTTAAAAACTCTTAAACCACTTTGACTACTTTGACCTTTTGGGGCTTCTAGATGACATATGAGAGTCCTCCAACTTCGTAAGGCCATAACTCTCAAACCGTGAGTAGTTATGTGACGTTCCACATACCACCAGAAATGGAATGCCATGTAATATCCATATAGAATAGTATTACCAGAAAATATATCAAAACTCATACCATTATCCATAAAACAAACTTGGGTCCATTACCCAAACCTGGGTTCTCCAACTTCTCATGGTCATAACTCTCTAACCGTGAGGAGTTATGTGACGTTCCATATACCACTTGAAATGGAATGACAAGAATTATCCATCTAGGATAGTTTCACCGAAAAATTCACTGGAATTCATCTCATTATTCCACAAATAAGCATGGGTTCTCTAACCATACTTCTAGGATAACTCAATCGGCAAAGCGTCTTCCCGTGAGGGATTTCACCATAAGGGGACCACTTTGGAGTTCATCCATTTCTACTTATTATCAACCATGACAAGACAATAACGAGTCATCTTTACATCAAAAAATCTTGGGTCCATTACCCAAACTTTGTGCTATGGGGCTTTCTTCAAGGGTTGACATCAATGACAACCAACCTTAATCAACAATCTCTCCCTTTGGCCTTGATGGAAACACTCTGATGAAATACTGAAATCATATCACTCATGCTCCCCCTGGAACCATACCTTTGTCCTTTGTATCTGATAAATCTACTCCCCCTGGAACCATGCCTTTGTCCTCTGCATCTGATAAATCTCTCCCCCTGGAACCATGCCTCTATCCTCTGCCTCTGTCCTCTACATCTAATAAATCTCTCCCCCTTTGTCATCAATGGAAAAGTTGTCTTTCCATCTAGGGTTGCTCCCCCTGAAAGAATTGTTCTCTTATGGTGCTTCCTCGTGTAAATCTAAGACATATAAGATAAGCATTCAAAAATCATTCATCTTGGAGTAGAAATAACTCCAAGTCTCTGGCGAAGATATTCAAAGGATTCTCGTGGAAGTGGTTTTGTGAAGATGTCTGCCACTTGTTATTTTGTGCCCACATACTCAACTCTGACGTTATTTTCTGCAACCAGCTCCCATAGAAAGTGATACTTGATTGGAATGTTCTTCGTCTTGGAGTGCATCACCGGGTTCTTCGAGATACTGTTGGCGCTTGTATTGTCACAATATATTGGAATGAGCTCATCATACTCAACTTGTATATCTGTCAGAGTTTGTTTCATCCAAAGAACCTATGTACAACATGATGTTGCTGCAATATACTCTGCCTCGGCTGTAGATAAAGATACTGATGATTGTTTCTTTCTTAGCCATGATACTAAACACTCACCCAAGTAGAATGCTTCTCCACTGGTGCTTCATCGGTCATCAATACAACCTGCCCAATTTGCATCTATGTAGGCAATAAGTGATAGATTTTTTCCTTTTGGATACCATAATCCAAATTCTTCTGTTCCTTTGAGATATATGAAAATCCTCTTCATTGCTAACACATGTGAATTGTTTGGTGCTGCTTGAAATTGTGCCACCTATCCAACTACCTGCATTACATCTGGTCTAGATGATGTCACATATAGTAGGTTTCCAATCATTGACCTCTATTGTCTCTGATCTGTAGACTTTGAATCATCATCTTTGCTCAACTTGCAACTGGTTTGCATGGGAGTGATAACTGGTTTTCAATCTTCCATTATGAACCTCTTTACCATTTATTTGATATACTTGGTTTGAGAAATAAAGATTACTTAGTTGCTTTGATATATCTGAAGTCCCAAAAATAAGGATAGTTCTCCAAGTAACGACATTTCAAATTCATTATGCATATCTTTTGCAAATTTCCGGCTTAACCTGTCATCATCACTACCAAAAATAATATCATCAACATAAACTTCAATTAATAAAATATTACCTTCACTTACCTTGATGTAAAGGTTATTGTCTGCACTTCCTTTTCTGAACCCTGCTTGTTGCAGATACTTATCCAGTTTAGAGTACCATGGTCTAGGAGCCTGTTTTAGACCATACAAGGCCTTCTTTAATTTACACACATAATCTGTGTTCTATGACAATTGAAATCCTTCTGGTTGTTCAATGTAGACTTCTTCTTCAAGTTCCCCATTCAAAAAAATTGATTTTACGTCCATTTGATATACTTTAACATTTTTGGAGCATGCATAGGCTGAAAGCAACCAGATTGCTTCCATTCTGGCAACTAGGGAAAATGTCTATTCAAAGTGATTCCTTCAATCTGTACATATCCTTTACATACCAATCTACCTTTGTTCCTTGTAACTTGTCCATCTTCATTTAATTTATTCCCAAAAACTGATTTTGTGTCGACCACATTCTTATTCTTTGGTCTTGGAACCAGTTCCCAAGTGTAATTTTTATCTATTTGATCCAATTCTTCATTCATGGCCTTGTTCCAAAATTTATCCTTGTTGGCTTCTTCAAAACAATTTGGTTCAATTGTAGATACGAGTGCTAGGTGTGTTTTTTCTGGTGAACAGATTTTTCTTCTAGTCTCAATTCCTGCATCTTTGTTTCCAATAATATGATCTGAAGGATGATTCTTTTGTACTCGTTTGCTAGGTGTATTTGGAGATACTTTATGAAGTTTCTCTTTTGTTTCTGTCGGATTTTCTTCATCTTCCTCTTCCTCTTCTACTTCATCTTCTGCTTCTTCTTCTTCGAAAATTTGTTCCATTGATTTGTTTTCTTCTTCCTTTGATTCTGGTCTGTCTGTTTCATCAATGGTTATGTTGATGCTTTCCACAACTTTTTTCAATCTTAGATTGTAACACTTGTATGCTTTCCTTGTACTTGAGTAACCAACAAGTACTCCTTTGTCCACACGAGAGTCAAACTTTCCCATTCTTCCATCTTCTCTTTTGATGTAGCATTTGCTTCCAAAAACTCTAAAGTGCTTCACATTTGCTAGTCTTCCTTTCCATAGCTCGTAGGGAGTTTTATCAATGTTGTTTCTGAGCATTACTCTATTTTGAATGTGAACTATTGTATGCACTTCCTATGTCCAAAATATATCTGTCAATTTGGAATCCATTAGCATTGTTCGAGCCATTTCATGTATTGTCCTATTCTTTCTTTCAACAACTCCATTTTGTTGAGGTGTCCTACCAACTTAGAATTGCCTTTTTATTCCATGACTGCTGCAGTAGTCCATAAATTCCTTTGAAGTGAACTCTCCTCCATTATCATATCTCAAGCATTTGATTCTTGAATCCATCTCATTTCCAACCATTTCCTTGTAGATCTTGAAGTTTTCAAAAGATTCTGACTTGTTCTTGAGAAAACAAACTGCAGTCATTCTTGTATAATCATCAGCTAATAACATAAAGTATCTTTCACCTTTTAAGCCCTTTGTTGTATTTGGTCCAACTAGATCAGTATGCACAATTTCCAGTGGTCTTGTTGTTGAATATTCATTTGATTTGAACTTGGTCTTTGTTTGCTTTCCTTGTTGACAATGCTTGCATAAAGTGTTGGTTGGTTTTGTGATCTAGGGAATTTCTCTGACTGCTTCTCTTTTGATGACTTTGACAAGGTTATCAAAATGCATGTGACCCATTCTTCTGTGCCATAGCCAACTTTCGTCTTCCTTTCCTAGACAACACTTTTCATTTCCAATTTGACTTAACACATATATGTTGTTTGAAGTTCTTGCAACTGTACTGACCAATTTCCCTGAACCTTCTCTTCTTATCTCACACTTTTGTGAATCAAAAGTAACTTTATGACCTTGGTCACACATTTGACTCACAATTAGAAGATTAGGTTTCATATCTTCTACCAATAAAACATTTTGTGCCTTTTTACTCTTGTTCCCAATTCAGACTGTGCCTTCTCCTATGATTTTGGCTTAATTATCATTTTCGAAGGAGACTGATCTATTTCTTTCCTTTTGCAATGTAAGAAATTTGTCTCTATCAGATGTCATGTGTTTTGAACACCCACTGTCAGCATACCAACCGTGTTTCTTTTGCTTAGCTTGTACAATGACTGTGCATTCTTCATTTCTATACTGATCTTGTTTCTTATCCATGTCATTTTCTGAGGTTCTTGTCTGTGAATGTTGTTATTCTGTTGAGGTTCTTTAGGAGGGATTGCCATTCTGCAATTTTTGGCCACATGTCCAACATTGTTACATTTGTAACATTCCACTTCAGTGCTCAAAGATTCAAATCTGCTGTAACTTATTTTTTGTGTTTCACTAGGTCTTCTTGAGTAACCCCTTTGTGTCCAAAAGTATTACATGCATAACATAAGACAAAAAATATAGTTTGATACCTGAAATTTGAAGATATTATGAAAGAAGGTGCTCTTATGAATCATTCTTATTCTTGAGGCCTATCTATCTATTGTTGATTCTGAAATCTGAATCTTCTCGGTGGAGGAGTGTCCCTATAATCTTCCTTGTATATCTTCCTATCACCTTTGATTGTTTTTGCATAGCTTTTTGGATTTGTTTCTTGCTCTGTTGTTTTGGAGCTTGATCCCTTTTCTGTCTGATTGTATCCAAGTCCAGACTTGTCAAGATGAGATTTTTGACTGCTGATAATGTCATCCAGAAATTTTGAGCTATTCTGCATATTTTTCTTTTGAATATCCTTTCTTAGTGTGACAATCTATGCTTCCAAGTTTCCAATGATCTTGTCCTTTTATTCTAGTTTTTTTTTTGTTAGTTTTTTCGTGACTTGTGGGACTAACCTGTGGCTGAGAAACCATGACTCAGGGCCATCTAAGCCATCAAAATCACCTGGGGATCGCACCCGGCCTGAGCCACACCAACCCTTAACATGGTTGGATTTTTTGTCTCCACAGGTTTCGAACCGATGACTTTAACATCACGGAGTGCATTAACAACACACTCCATCAGCAACTGTCCTACACCTCGGGGATGTCCTTTTATTCTAGTTTTTCTTTGAGTGGTTCCTCAATTCTTTTATCTTCTTCTATTTGAACCTTCAATCTTGTGATCATTTGTTCTAGTTCTCGAGTGTCCTTTTTCTTGTCTAGTTCTTCTTGTAGTTTCTTGTTTTTCTTGTTTTCTCTTCTGATAACTTCTATGGCACACATTAATTCTTCTCGATAGTCAACTTCCGCCTCTTCAATTTCGTCTTCAACTTATTCATATCCTTCTTCGACTTCTTCATATTCTTCTTTAGAGTCTTCTTTGTCAAAATCTTTTACTGCCATGAATAGAACTCTTCCTGTCTCATTGTCACTGATTTCATCTTCATCTGATGATGAGATTTTCTTGAAATATTTCTTTGTAGTTCTTTTTCCTTTATATGTGTGTTTTCCTTTTGAGTAGCCTTCATAATTTCTCTTTTTATTATGAGGACATTTGTTAGGAAAATGACCAATACCATCACAATTAAAACAAATTAAAGGAAGCTTACCTCTATACCTACCATTGGTTCCCTTGTTCAGTGTTTTGATGAAGTTGGCCACTTCTTCATCATCTTCCGAGACTTCGATGTTGTTGCTATATTCTTCTTGTTCCTTTTTCTTTTGCTTTGATATTTTGGATGCTTTGAAGGCTGCTTCTTTTACATCTGGATTTTCCTGTTCAGTTCTCATTTCATATGCGATAAAGATTCCATGCAGTTCATCCATGCTTATTGAGTTCAGATACGATCTTTCTTCTAGTGTTGATATCTTAGGGTTGAATCTCATAGGAAGAGATCTTAGTAACTTTTGAACAATTACATATTCTTCAATTTCTTCTCCCAATCCTATGATTGCATTCATTGTTTCATCAACTCTTAAGAAGTAGGCTGCAATATTCTCATATTCCTTCATTTTTAGTTGTTCGAACTGACCTCTGTAAGTTTGAAGTTTTTCTTCTTTGACTTTTGTATCTCCTTCATAAATATTTCAAAGCTTGTCCCAAATCTCTTTAGCAGATTTACAATGTGCAACTTTGGTGAATATTGTTTCACTGAGACCATTCAAAAGTGCATTTGTAGCTTTGGAATTATTCTGACCAAGTTTCACTACTTTATCATTTGTTGGTGGAACTGCTAGTACTGTGTATCCATCTACAATTGATTGCCAAATTTTAAACCCCCATGCTTGTATATATGTCTTCATCCTTATGCTCCAAAAAGAATACTTATGTCCATCAAAGTGTGGTATTCCATTTTTATATGAGTTGGTACTCTCCATGATCTACCTTTCAATGGTTAACTGATTTCTGAAGGAACCTTCTCTGATACCAATTGTTGGATTATTGAGAGGGGGGGGGTGAATCAGTAATAGTGTAATTATAATCCTTTTTCTCAAAATAATCCAAGTGTTATATCAATGTAGAATTATTATCCAATAATGAGCAATAAGAAATGAAAAATCACACACATACACAGTACACCAGTGTTTTACGTCGAAACCCAAATCGGGAGAAAATCAAAGAATGATTTTTCTTATAAGTATTGAAGAATTACATTAATTGGAAGCACCAACTTCCTTTGTTTTCTAGATGCAACTGGAAGGAGGCCCCAACCCCCTAGTTTCTCAGGCTACAACCTGAGGGAAGCTCCAACTCCCCAATTCTCTGGCTACAACCAGAAGGAGGCTACAACCCCATAATTTCTCTGGCTACAACCAAAAGGTGTCTATAACCACATGTCCTAGCCCCATCCAACCGCCCTGAAGTAGAAGTAGAATGATGGAACCATTGTCACTGTGAGATATACCTTTGTAAACCTATACCAATAAACCCAAACCATGCATCAACCATGCATCAACCTGTAATCAACCTGTACCATAAACAAGTGTATCAACCATGCACCAACATGTACTATAAACAATTTCATCAACCATGCACCAACTTTTACCAAGAAATCTGTAATCAACTTGTACCATAAACAAGTGCATCCAACCATGTACCAAGTATATACCAATCACATGTCAACTAATAATCAACAATGAATCATCAATATTTACCAACATCATCAACTATACACCTCATGTATGTGCCAACTCATTAACCTCTTGTCTCAACCATGACTAGTTTTGGATTAGTCAACAACCCTAACTTGAAATAATCATAACTTTGTACCTGTAATGAATAAATATCTAAAAATGATACAAAATGTTCTTCAGTGTGTTTTATGAAATTCCTCCAGGTGTCACTACCTGGAACCTCTCAGAAAAGGAGTTATAGCAAAAATGGCACACCTTGCTGAATTCTATCTTATTCTAGAGAGCGACCTTGTAGAGCATGCCCCTCATGGAATATTTTTTGAATTAATCTAAAAATGTTACAAAACATACTAAAGACTGTATTATAAATAACACAATTGTTCTCACTGAATTTGGATCTGTTATGAAGAAGTTACGACGTTTTTACCCGAAACACTTGTTTAGACTAGTTTCAGGACTAGTCTCAAACCCTATTTTCCACAGAGTGTATCTCCAAAAAAATACAATGACCCACAAGCTGAATTTTTTACCACAGATACTTGGTTATTTTTCCTCAATGGAATATCAATCTCACAGTATGAATCATTATATAAAAAAAATTATTGCGAAAATGATGATATGACCTGTAAATAACATACCTTATAAAGCATCATGAAACAAAATGATCCTTCCTTGAATTCTGGCCTTCTTTTCTTCACCTTCCCTATGAAATTAGGCTTAGATATCCTTTGGTTATCTCAGACACCTATAGGTATTCAATATGCTACAGTGTGATTTAAAAGAGGGAGTCTTGCCTCTTATTTATAGTCTCCAAGTAGCTTCCTTAAAAACATCTTCTAGGTCACTTTGCCCACTTTCTTTATTTTAGGGTTAACCCACTTCTAATTTCTCCATTAAATTTATTATTTAAATAATTGATTTTGTATTCACTTTGAATTACAGTGCACTCATCACTTCACTTTATTATTTATTTAAAAACTCTTAAACCACTTTGACTACTTTGACCTTTTGGGGCTTCTAGATGACATATGAGGGTCCTCCAACTTCGTAAGGCCATAACTCAAACCGTGAGGAGTTATGTGACGTTCCACATACCAAAAGAAATGGAATGACATGTACTATCCATATAGAATAGTATTACCAGAGAATATATCAAAACTCATACCGTTATCCATTAAACAAACTTGGGTCCATTACCCAAACCCGGGTTCTCCAACTTGTCATGGCCATAACTCTCTAACTGTGAGGAGTTATGTGACATTTCACATACCATCGGAAATGGAATGACAAGAACTATCCATATAGGATAGTTTCACTAAAAAATTCACTAGCATTCATCTCATTATTCCACAAATAAGCATGGGTTATGTAACCATACTTTTAGGATAACTCAATCCACAAAGCATCTTCCCGTGAGGGCTTTCACCATAAGGGGACCACTTTGAAGTTCATCCATTTCTATTTGTTATCAACCATGACAAGACAATAACAATTCATCTTTACATCAAACAATCTTGGGTCAATCACCCAACCTTTGTGCTATGAGGCTTTCTTCAAGGATTGGCATCAATGAAAACCAACCTTAATCAACAATCTTAACTTATTTCTTGATGTTTGTGATTTTCATCGTGTCAAATATGATGATGTGATGGTAAGGTTATTTATTCATACCTTATCAGGATGAGCCTATGAATGGTATACGACATTACCCAGTAGGTCAATTGTCTCATTTAATGACCTCAAAGCCATGTTCCTAACTATGTTCACTTTTCCAGTTGCATATCATACCCTTCTCAACAATTTTACCCAGATTGGTCTGATGAAGAATGAGAGAACACGAGATTTTAATTTCAGGTTCAATAAAACCTCCCGTAAGATTCTAGAAGATAAAAGACCTAATGAACCAGTGATACTTGGTTTTTATAAGAATGTGATGCCTCCAAATGTAAAATATGTTATCAAAACATCCCATATGGATACCTTGGAGGAAGAAATGATTAAGGTCACTTAGATGGAAAAAATTATGATTGAGATAGGTGTTGACTCTGATATTGTCCTAGGAAAAGTACAGAGGTAGATGTGAGGCCTAAATATTGATGATCAAGGAACTGCTAGCTCAAGAAGGAATGAAGAACAAAAGCCACAACCCATCCAAAATCATACAATTGGAGGAGGATTTTTTAAGGGAACCATACCATATGTGAAGGTAGACCCTATTACAGCACAAGACACTAAGAAAATAATTGAAATTGTAAAAATGAATAGAACCATCAGGCAAATTCAAAATGAGATAACCAGATTAAGAAGGGGATATAATTATGTAGAAAATCTGACAATGTCGATCCAAGAGCAAAGAAGGAACCCTCCCCAAGAAAACATAGTGAGGTTTGAAAACAATGATTATCTGCAAAGATAAAGGGCTTCGAGGAAACCAACCCCAAATGCAACTATTCTGGATGATGTATATGATGAGAAAATGGTTGAGTAAGGGAATGTTTATTTACCTGATGAAAGTTTTGAAACTATACAAATGGACAGATGCAAGACGTACATGTATATATTTGAAGAAGGAGACAATGACCTTGAATCGCAAGAGAATGTTTCCCAAACACGAGCCTTTGTAAATAGATTCAAGAATAAAAATTATTCTAAAAAGGAAAATGAAAAAGATAAAGAAAAAGTGAATGAGGAAAATGAAAATGAAAATGTGACAGATAGTGTTGGAAGTAAGAAGCAACATCTGATGTCAAACCCTACCCAAATGAAATACAATGTTTTTGAGGACTTGAGTAAGCTAAGGATAAATCTCCCTTTCACATAAGTGGTAAAGATTCCTCAACAAAGGGAAAATATTTTGAGATTGTTGGATGATCCGTCTGGAAAAATGGAGGTTGTTGTCATCATTCCAAAACAAATCCAGAACAACATCAACCGTCAAGTTGAGAGATAAAATCCAACCTTTTTATATTTCAATTGAAAATCATGATGTTGCACTTCATAATTGTTTAGTTAATACTGGCGCGACCAATAATATTATGCCACTAGTGGTCATGGAGGTATTGGGCACGAACTGCACCAAATATTATGAGACTGGTGAAAGTATATATGAAATTGATTCCAGACAAATGTCAGCTTATGGAGAAATCAAAGCTTTTATGCTTGGATCATGACGAATCCCCATATTATTACATTTTTTAATATTATTGTAGTAGACCTTCCTCTTGCATATGGAGTTGTTTTAGGAAGATATTGGTCATTTATGATCAGAGGATACATAATGAACGATGGAAGCTCCATGATTATGTGAGATAAAGAAGGAGAAATTATTAAGGTTCCTTGTGAACCCATGAGACCCTTCTCTTTAAAAAAGAAGGATAATGAAAGAATGGAAGATTATATAGACGATGGGATCAGAAACTATGTTATCCTAGACATGGAACAAATTGAAGACATGGAGCAAATTCAAGATATAAAGAATCAAAAGAATCGATTTGAAGGTTATTGGAGGATGTCATTTGATGGAGCTTGCTCAAGTTCTAAGAGTGGAGTTGGAATTGTCCTTGTAAACCCAAGAAATATTGTGCATCCACATGCTATCAGACTTGAATTTGCATGTACCAATAATGAGGCAAAATATAAATCTTTGATTCAGGGAATGATTCTTGCACAAGAAATGAATATAGAACATCTAATTGTGACCAATGACTCTGAGTTGGTGATAAGTCAAGTTACCCAGAGGTATAAAATTAAAAAATAAAGACTCAAGTTATATTTCAAAAGAGTTAATGAATTGATGGAAGCCTGCAACTCTTTCAACTTTTCTTTCATTCCAAGGGACAAAAATCAGAAGGCAGATTTATTACCTTTGGTAGCCTCATTTTCAAACCCAGATTATGTTCAAAGAAAAACATATTTTCAAGTAAAAAGAATATTTCGACCTTCTATACCTAATAACCAGGAATGTTTACAAGTATTTGAGAATGATGAAGAATTGGATTTTTTTTTATGAATGACGATGAAGATGAAGATAGTCAATAAATTTTGTCCTGAGGAATTGTATTCAATCAGAGTCTCTTTTTACAAGAGACAATCATGCTAAAAACCTCTTGGAAGAAGCATCACTCCGAAAGGTCCAAGAAATAAGAAAAATTAACATTGCAACTGATAGTTCCCCAAAATTAGTCAATTTTGGAGTTGATTGCACAATTGAATAAGTTGATTAATATGTCGCATTATTTAAAGAATACCTTTATGTGTTCGCATGGCGTTGCGATGATTTGAAGGCATATGATAAAAAAGTATTTCAACATATTATTCCCTTGGGAGAAGGGGAAAATCTCGTCAAGTAGAAGATAAGGATAATGAACCCCAAATTAAAACCGTTGGTAAAGGTTGAATTGGAGAAATTAAAAAAGGTTGGAATAATATACCCCATTAGACATTTTGATTGGATTTCAAACCCCGTGACAATAAGAAAAAATATTGGGGAGATTTGGATGTGTGTATATTTCAGGGATCTTAATAAATAAAGTGTAAAGGATAATTATCCTTTAACTAACATGGATTTTATTCTCCAACAAGTCACATGATCATCCTGCATGTCCATGTTAGATGGTTTTTTTGGGTATCATCAAGTCTTGGTTGCTGAAGAAGACAGAGGAAAGAAAACTTTCATAACACCTTGGGAGACATATGCATATGTTAGGATGCCATTTGGTTTAAAAAATGCAAGAGATACATTTCAGAGGGCTATGTATCATTATTTAGAGGGGTTGATAGGAAGATTTATAGTGGATTATCAAGATGACTTAATAGTACACTAAAAAACAAGGAGAAATCACATTCATCACCTGAGGAAAGTTTTTGACAGGTGTATATTATATGGTGTTTCCTTAAATCCAAAGAAATGTTTATTTGTTGTAACTCAAGGTAGACTATTGGGTCATACTTTGTGCAAGGAAGGAATCTATATAGATCCAGAAAGAGTTAAATCTATAAATGAACTCAACCCCCCATCATCTAAGAAGGGAGTTCAATAATTTTTTGGAAAGATCAACTTTGTACGAAGATTTTTCCCTGACTATGCAAGTATTGTGAAGCCGATCAATTTATTGTTGAAAAAGGATCAAAGGTTTGAATGGACCGCGGATACGCAAGAATATTTTAATAATATAAAAAATGCAATCACTACATCTTCAGTACTCATTAGCCTAGAATTTCAAAGAGACTTCATTATTTATTCTTTCACTATAGAAATAGTTGTTGCATCTATTCTTACTCAGAGGAATACCAAAGGTGAATAATTGAAAATTATCTTCATGAGCAAGACCCTTCATGATTATGAATTGACATATTCATAATTGGAGAAACAAACCCTATCTCTTGTGAAAGAGGTTTCGAACTTACAAACTAAATTCTCATGTCATTGCTTATGTTCCATCCTCTCCTATGAGGATTCTTTTAAATCAACAATTGAGAGAAGGAAAATGGGAAAACTGGTTGGTGAAGATTTAAGAATATGATATTGAAATTAAACCTTTAAAGGAAGTCAAGGGACATGGTTTATGTAAGTTCATTGAAAATAATGATTCTTTGGATGGAATGATTTCAAACTTAGTAAGAGAACCCATGGCAGATTCAGAATGGTATAGATATATTGTATTCTACTTGAGGTCAGGACAATTTCCAGTCACCATGAACCCTAAAGAGAGAACAAAATTGAAGATGAAGTCGAGTCAATATGTGTTGATTGTTGATATATTGTTCAGGATAAACTATGATGGTATATTGCTGAGATGTGTTCATGAAAGGAAAGCTCAAGAATTGATGAAAGAATTCCATGAAGGAATATTTGGTGGAAATTTTTCACCTACCGCCACCGCCCATAAGATAATAAGAGTTGGTTTTTAGTGGCCATCAATTTTTAAAGACTCATATGCTACCATAAGGAAGTGTGTATATTGTCAACAATTTTCAAGGAAAATGAAAAAATCTGCAGTTCCATTACAACTTATATCTGTAGAACAACCATTTTCCCAATGGGAACTTGATGTTGTTGGACCAATAAATCCAAATTCAAGCAAAGGAAATACATATATTCTCGCCTCTACAAATTATTTTACAAAGTGGACAGAAGCAGTGGCATTAAAAAAGGTTGATTTTGAAGAGCTGATTAAGTTTTTCAAAGATAATATTTTGTCAAGATTTGGTGTCCCAGAAAAATTCATCACTGATAATGGCTCAATTTTCATTTTCTTAAAATTTACAGATTGTTTTTGAGAATATGGAATTGTTATGGGTAAGTCATCAAACTATTATCCACAAGGAAATGGTCTTGCAAAATCCACTAATAAGACACTCATTCATATATTGAAGAAAAATATTGACAAGAACCAAAGGAATTGGCATTTAAAGTTGACTGATGCATTGTGGGCGAGTAGAATGATTCTGAAAGACAACACTGAGATGCCTCCATATACATTGGTTTATGGGAAAGAAGCAAAAATGCCAATTAGCCTTGAGTTGAATGCCTTGGATTTTGTAGTTAACACAGAGGATGCATAAGATAGTTTACCTATGAAAAAGAGGGTCAATTCGTTATTGAAATTGGAGGAAGAATGAAGTAAATCCCTGAATAGAAATTCTTAGAGACAACATAGTATCAAAATATATTTTGACCAGAATGCAACCATAAAGAGTTTTCAGAAGGGCGAATTGGTGTTACTTTGGAACAAAGCTAAGTAGAAACCATTGATGCACACAAAATTTGAAGCACTCTGGATTGGACCATACGTCATTGAAAGGATCCTGAGTTTTAATTCTTATGTGCTGGAAGATATGAAGGGTAAAATGTTAATGCTACTTGTTAATGGGAAACATTTGAAAGGTTTCTTCACCTGAAATTTTTCTCATTTCCTTGTATTTATTTTTCTTTTACTTAGTTTGCATATTCTTCCCTTTTACTTCATATCCCAATGGATGGAAGCACCCGGTCATGAATATTATGGATTCTTAAAAACCCACAGGGGGTTATCATCCCATAGTTGGAGCTAGTTGTTGAGATCATTTCCCGTTTCCGTATTTTTCCTTCCCCTTTCTATTTTCCCAACTTCTTTTTTCCATTTATTTTCCCTCTTCTACACCTCCCCTTGTTTCCCTCTTTATTTTTTCCCTTCTTCTATCCCTTTCTAGTTACCATACTTAGTCGTATTTTAAAAATTGGCCTGTTGGAGAACCTTCATCTCCATCCACTTTCCTATGTCATAAGTCTGACCGACCGCCCTTCTACATTACACTTCGTTATTTTTCCAACTTCGCGGGTTCACGGGATCAAGCCCTCATCCTCCAAGTTCTATGATCTCCACCTTGCACCCAAAGTTTCCTGATCTACATTGTGACCATTGCATTTGTCATGGGTTTCAATCCCCTAAGTATTTTATTTCTCCTGCATGCAAGTCCGACTGACCGCCTTTCTACAGTTAAATTATTTTTTATCATCCATAACCATGGGTTCATGGGTTCTCAAGTTGGCGGGTTCATGAAAAGCTCCATATTCAAAATTTATCTCGTCTGTCCCTGTCATTCTCATGATTTTCCCAATATGCATTAAGTGTTGTTTAATGATAACAATTGTTGTGTAGGATCCAAAAAGATCATCATTAATGGTGAAAAGACAGAGGAATTATCATTAAATTACATTAAATCTCAATTTTCCAAGGGATTATATTATCATCATCTCTCTGAAAATATTTATTTCAAGTTATTATCCAGCTGGAGAAATACTCCCATCAACCTATGGAAGTAGAATCTAGACAACAATTTTGTGGTGATACTTTAAATATCTTTGGTCGTGAAGACCATAAATTTCAGTGGTCCAGAGCATATTCATCTTATTCCTTTCCTCCTGCATAGAAAGACGTAATTTGGGCATCCAAAATCGCTCGCACAGGGTGTGTTCCTGAGGTTTTTGACTGTAAATAACTTGTTGCATGGTACGTGGATAAGTGCATGCCAAGACAGAGAATTATACAACTCCAAGATCATTTTATGATTTCCTTTTCACATCAAGTTTTTCACAAGTTGTTGAAGCTCCCAGAGCCGATGCTTACCTTCAAAGGAGAAGACTGCAAATATTTTTTGAAGAAACGTAACAATGGGCTTGACCTCCTGCCTGAATATTTGGAGAATCCTGCTTCTATTCTAGAAGACATAACCAAGATCTAGGTTGAGTCTTTCAAAAACCCCTATCGAGAAATTGGGTGGTTTTTTACCAGGTTGATAGGTCAGGAAAGAACTACTACTATCTCTCACGTGGTTTTATATATTTTATATTTTACAGTGAAAGAACAAGCCATCTTTGACTGAGGAAAATTATTTTCTATCAAAATCGCGCCCCAATTATCACACTATAGAAAGGACAAAAAAAACTTTATTGCTTCCTATCTGATATATTCTATAGTGTATTGTTGTCAGTTTCTAAACTTGACCATAAGTAAGAGGGTGAACTATAAAATAGATCCAGTTACCTTCTTCTATCAGGCACTATGGAGACATAAGACCCCTCTGTATTTTTATGAAGTTTATAATGATTTTGTTTGATTCTTCAAAAGTCCGTTGCTGGGTGAAAATACTTCAAGGATATCTAACCAGACTAACAAATTAGTAGAGAAAAAATGAACGATAGAACAAATGGAGAATCACAGTGTGATAAGGATATTTTGTTCCAAATAAAATCATTATTTTCTCCCATATCATGTATTTGACAAATTATTCATTACAGAGGTGAAAATGAAATACAACTTCTATTTACATTTTTTCCATGAAAAAAGGAAAAAGAATTATATCCCCTTGCCATGGAAGATTGGATATTTTATGTTCAGAAACATAAATAAAATTGACGAGTTTGAAAATCATTTCTACAATGTGAATTTAAAGTATGATGAAAATATAAAGGGATTTGATCCTAACAAAATATTTGTAGAACACATGTTTTCGGTGGGATTCAGTAACTCGCTTACCCAGACTATCTTGAATTAAGAATAAGAAGGTAACAACCAAAGTACTCTTGTACACGATGTTGGTGACCTAGAAACAATACTCAGTACTAATGAGTTTTATAAGAAAAAGGGAAAGGGTCCCAATGAAAGGAGAACCCAGTCTCCAGTTGTTACTCCCAAAAATACCACACCTCGGAGTAATTCTCCAACAACTCACCTAGTTATAAAGGTTGTCAATAATAGTTCAAGTGGCAGAGGAGAGAAGAATCCTCCCTCTGGGAAAATCGAGAATTAACATAAGCTCCCTGTGAGAAATAAAAGGAAGAACTTAGTACAAGAGGAAGAGGATAATCTTATAGAAAATGGCATCCAAAGATTTTCTTTGGATGACATGGTGCTAGAGGTAGATATTGAGAAAATATTTCCCACGATGGAACAACCATAAAATATGACTCAACAAAATTCTTTATTGGGAGTCCTTGCAAATGAGACCTTTAGTGAAGAAGAATCCTTCACTTTTCAAAGTGTTGTTTTTTGTAAGGTGTCTAAAAAGTTGATTGTAGAAAGAGGTGACCAGAAAAATAAAAGGGGAAATCTTGCTTAGAGGTCGACCTGAAGGACATGCAGTCATCCAAAATTTATAAAATCCACAAGGCAACCGAGGATTCTCTCGACGATTCTATTCACTGATAACAAAATCATGGGAAGTATCAAAACATATTGTTTCTTTTGGCTCAAGGGCACATGCCTTTCATGAGTATCTACAAGCTGATTTAAAGAATGAAGAAGGTTCATACACTAATGTTGTCTTTCCATTTGGAATTGAAGTCTCAAACATGACAGAATTGAAGAGAAGAGAAGAGGATCTTCCTTCTCCAAGTCGATTAAAACAACTAAATGCTTGTTGGAAGGAAAAGATCAAGAATTTTGAATAACATTGTCCAAGCATGCAACAAAGCTATACTAAAAAGAAAAGAATTGTTCAAAAGAATCACATAGATAGATATGTATGGAAGCACTAATTAGGTACAATACCCTAGGTTAATTCTCAATTAAATGTTTCTAACAAAGAAACAAGTTCATGGCATATTTGAATATAAGGAAGAAGAAATAGACAATTGGCTAGTTGATTATTCCATGAAAAATCAAGATATTGAGGAGGTGATACATGGAATTTATCATGACTTAAGAGACTTGGAAGGAGAATTGTTCAATATTAAAATCAAGCATGAAATAAATTTTGCACCAATGAGAAACTACATTGAATATTGGTTTAAAAAGGTAATTGACAAATTAACCAAAGAAGGCCAAGAAGCAACAGTTGAGACGGTTCTTATAACCATCAATGAGAACAATAAAAGGACAACATAAAAAAAAGTGAAGGGGAGGAGATACCATCATAGTAAGTTCATGCTAACCACATATTTCTTTCTTTATCATTTTTTCATCTAGTTACTTTGCTTCTTTGATTAGAAAGGTTTAACCGAAATATGATAAATTATCCCCGTCTTCTTTCTAGGTATTTCTACTCTGTCATTTCCCACCATATTCTGTTCACAACTTACTTCTTGTTTATATTTGATTTATGGTCTGTGGGAGCCCCAATCCTAGTCCTAAGGACAAACACATTTAAATTTCAAGGCTTTGTAAGAGACTATATTTTTTTTCAAAAATCCCAAGAGAACTATTTGAGGATCAATTTTGACTGTATTTTATAACTCTGAGTTTTTATTATAAAATTTTAGAGATTGATCTATCATTATATTTATTTGATCTTCCCATGTCTTTACTCTACTAAATTTCTCTTATGCATGCATACCATCTTCTTTTATTTTATGTGATCATAAATATTTAGTTTAACTATGTTGGATGTGAGGAAATTTTGTTTATCTTTTCCAAATATGTGATGTGCGAGGTTCCTGGTCATCTCTCGAGAACTCTCTTTAAAAATAAAAATAAAAAAATTCTGCAATATTTATATTTCTTTGAATATCATGACAAAATTTCTCAAAGTCCTATCTTATTTTAAGAAAATCTAGAATTCTAAGAAAATCTAGAATTCTAAGAAAATCTAGAATTCTAAGAAAATATTGAAACAAAGAGGAGTACCACCTAAAAATGCAGGGGGATTTGTATCCCTGTGAGGTTGTCATTTCGTTCCTAACAGATTCAAGCATCAACATTTTTAGCGACCATACTAGGGAAGAATTGAAATTTGAAATATGGTTTAGCATCTTTTGAAAGATACATGACTTTACCCCAGATTGATCAACCCCACCTGGAAATTGGATTAAATAATCAATGAATCATCTTACATCAGCTATATACTCTGGTAATAATGATAGCCAAGACCAGAGAAGAATTGGAAATATCTTGGCAAACATTGGTCCAAGAGGAATAAAGAGAAATCCTCCGTAGACAGAGGAGAGATGAATGCCAAGACCAAAGAAACGAAATACTAACTAGAGAAACACAAGAACAAGGTTGGTATTGAAGATGGAAAAATACAAGGGACCCATTACCAGAAGTAAAAACAAGCAACTCTGTATTCTAAGAATTGGAAAACATATTCTTGAAATATCTCTGGACATGGCAGGAATAAATGAACAACCACGAGAAGAACCACGAAAATAACCTCATGAAGAAAGACAAGGAGGTGGAGGACGCGGTGAAAGAAATCAAGAAGACCTAATATTTGGAAACCGAAGAAGAGTAAGGTATTCCCCCTTAAATCTTCGAGGTGCAAAACATGACCTCCTTGTTCTCCCTAAGGGTATCTTGAAATAATTTTCGGGAGACAGGACAATTGATTCCAAAATACATCTTAACTTATTTCTTGATGTTTGTGATTTTGATCATGTCAAATATGGAGATGTAATGGTAAGGTTATTTCTTCAGACCTTATTAGGACGAGCTTATGAATGGTATATGACATTACCCAATAGGTCAATTGGCTCATTTAATGACCTCGAAGCCATGTTCTTGACTATGTTTTCTCCTCCAGTTGCATATCATACCATTCTCACCAATTTTACCCAGATTGGTTTGAGGAAGAATGAGAGAATACGAGATTTTAATCTCAGGTTCAATAAAACCTTGAGTAAGATTCCAGAAGATAAAATACCTAATGACCCAGTGATACATGGTTGTTATAATATTGTGATGCCCCCAAATGTAAAATATGTTATTAGAACATCCCAGATGGATCCCTTGGAGGAAGAAATGATTAAGGCCACTGAGATGGAATAAATTATGATTGAGATGGGTGTTGACCCCAATATTATCCTGGGAAAAGTACAGAGGTAGCTAGGAGGCCTAAATATTGATGATCAAGGAACCTATAGCTCAAGAAGGAACGAAGAACAAAAGCCGCAACCCATCCTAAATCAAACAATTGGAGGAGGATTTTTAAGGGTACCATACCAGATGTGAAGGTAGACCCTGTTGTGGCACAAGAAACTAAGCAAATAATTGAAATTGCACAGATGAATATAACCATCAGGCAAATGAAAAATGAGGTAACCAGATTAAGAAGGGGAGATAATTATGTAGCAAATTTGAGAATTCTAGTCCAAGAGAAAAGAAGCAACCCTCCTCAAGAAAATAGAGTGAGGTTTGAAAAAAAGTGATAATCCGCAAAGACAAAGGGTTCCTAGGAAAACAACCCCAAATGCATATATTCTGGATGATGTGTATTGTGAGCAAATGGTTGAGCAAGGGAACAATTATTTACCTGATGAAATTTTCGAAAATGTACAAATGGACGGATGCGAGACGTCCATGTATACATTTGAAGAAGGTGATGATGAACCTGAATCACAAGAGAATGTTGCCTAGAAATGAGTGTTTGTAAACAAATCCAATAATAAAAATGATTCCAAAAAGGAAAACGAAAAATATAAAGAAAAGGTGAATGAGAAATAGACAAATGAAAATATGACAGATAGTGGTGGAAGCAATAAGCAACATCTGATGTCAAACCTACCCTGATGAAACACAATGTTGTAGAGGACTTGAGTAAGCTAAGTATAACTCTCCCTTTCACAGAAGTGGTAAAGATCCCTCAACAAAGGAAAAATATTTTGATATTGTTGGATGATCCATCTGGAAAAATAGAGGTTGTTGTCATAAGTCCATAGGTGGTTGCAGACAATGCTGATTGTGAAAGAGTGATAAATATTGTTGAGGAAAATGTGTGTGAAATGCATGTTTTGGATAACATGCCAAAAGTGAGTGCAAAAGAAATATTTACAACAGAAGAATGCAAGGTGATGATTGAGGTGAACTCCAGAAGTAGTGGAGAGTAGCAATCTACACGAGTGTATGTGTAGAAGAAGGATCTGCAAAAAAATAATGCAATGGGAAGATTAAGGTGAAGGAGTATGCATAGAAAACTTAAGAAGTAATGTAATGATCCCAAGCCATTATTCCAGGAACATCACAGTTTTGGGTTTCTTTTAAAATTTTTGTTGGTTGTGGTATTTCGTCAAACACTTTGCTGACCTACTTGTTTACATGTGTTTACTTGTTGAATGGCCTCTTGATTTCAGCCTTAGGGTTTACTGATGTGTTTATATGTGTGTATGCAGCTATAAACAAGAATATACAATCATGGAACATACCTCAACCATATGCAATATGATAGACAAGCCAAAACATCTCAAATCTACTTTTATTCATGAAATATAGGAACCTGCTACAATGAAGATGCCGATCTGGATTGCTCAATAGATGGCTAGGAAGATGGACAATAGAGTTGCTACAATAAGATCCCGATAATACAAAACAATCCCCCAAGTCTAGATAAAAGATGAAGACCAATGCCAAGGTAGATCTGGGATGTATGAAGTGCCAAACCCCCACTAGAAGATGCCACATCCTATTGGAATGTTGAAGCTCCTCAATAATTCAGCCCTGCTGCCAAATGTGTCCAATCACCTCAAGAAAGATGCCAAACAATAGACCGAGTGATGGCAAGAACAACCCAGGTGCCCGAATCTCCAAGATCTCCCTCAAATCCTATGGATATGAACCCCCTCCAAGATATGGTGCGCTCCCCTGGATGCCTGAAACCCAAGATAAATTGACCTCACTCCTAGATGCCTCCAAATGCTCCACAAAATCACTATAATGATAGATCGGGGCTTAGTTACCTCCCTGGTGAAGTCCCAAGTGAAATGGTGAATATTTGAGATAACAAATTACTTAAACCAATTTTTGAAGTTTGCTCCTCTCCTCCAATTCATCCCATGCATCTAATAAATCAAATGGCACTTGAAAGTCCTCATGAATGGGCTAGATCTGATGTCCAAGGCCCTGCAATGAAAACCCAGGTGATAGAATCTCCAAAATCCCTGCCAATCACCTGCAATGAATCTCTCTCCAAGAATGGTGCACCCCCCTTGCTGGAAACCCCCAATGGTGCGCCCTCCTTCTCTTCCTGTGCCCGTGGCTAGTGTAGAACCCTCCTACACTGATGTAGAACCAAACTAGAATGGTGTGGGAGAGTATTGCATCTCTGAGACCAAGCTTGGGACAAGCTAGGTGGAATCTTTGATGTAGGAGCATCGCTCACCTATCAAGCGAGCCAGTGCGTGGACGCAAAGGAACAGCTGGACAACGACAGCATTAAAATTTTGGGACATTATAATATGACTGCGCCAAACATTAATACTTGATGTGATGAAGCGCACTTTGTATATGTAACAGACCTTTAGTGGATAAGCTCTCGTCCTTAGGTAGATGAGACATTTATTTAGATTTAATGCAAGTAGATAGAATAGTTAAGTCTAGATTAGACAGTTTTTACCTTTCGAGAGGGAAAACGGAGTATAGACACCCTCCCTTGTATCATTTTTGTAACATTACATTCGTTCAGCATTGGGAAGGAGAAGAGAAGAACAGAGCAGAGAGTATGTGAAGAAACTCCATGTGCAAACATTGAATTAATAGGAAAGCTTTTATTCAATTCCATGGACACATTCAGTCTCTTTGCGTTGTTGGTATTATGCTGTTGCATGTTTGCCTCTTTTTGTGCTTATCTTTTATATGTTTCTTATGTGATTTCATATCAGGTTAGAAACCTGAGAGAATGAGTTCAAATTGTTTCTTTGCTTGAGCCAGGAGATTCCTGCATAGAGTGCAGTTGAATTCCTCCGCTTAGAGTGCATTGAGGAGGCCAAGTAGCTGAACCTTTGTTCTCGTTTGCCCAGGGTGATTTGGGATTGTTCAAGCCGTGCAGGTGAGTGTCGGTTGGACGCGAGGCTTAGTAGCAAGCCGGGGAAAAGAAAAACCCGGAAAGACTTCAACACTTTGAAGGTCCTCGAAGTCGGGCACAGGAAGTGCATGAAGGTTCTCTGAAGGAGTCAGAAGGACAAAGATCAGGAGAGACAGCTCTTTTGTTTCGCTGTGGGAGCCGATCCCAGTAAAGTTCACACCAGACGAAGGTGGTGAAGCGAAGGAACTCTTCAAGAGGAAGAGAATCTACGGGTTTAAATCCCCATGAAGTTCCGCGAAGTCCCGAAGACCGTCAGATCGTGGAGAAGGTGCGCGGAAGATAACCCGTGAGCACAGGTGGAGAAGAGTCAAAGTCCACCGGGCTTCGGGGTTTCGGCATTCGAGGATTGGCAAGGTAAGAGGTTTACTCCTCGTGAAATTGCGACCAATGATTTCCCGAGTCAGCTGGAGCCGTCGATCTCTAGTAAGATACGTGGCCACAGATCTTGAGAAGTCGGGATTCGGGGTTTTGCAAGGCCTGTGACCTTGTGCATCAAGAACCGCGAACACCCGAATCGCGATTTCCCGAGACCCAAAGGGGAGATCACCAAAGAAATCACTGTGGGTAGTGGACTCCCGAGTGGAGTGAAAGAGTACTTTGACTCTTAGGGCCAGAGTTAGAGAAGGTCCTGGGTAAGAGCAGCCGTGCCGTCGAGGGCAGGTTGGTGTCAAGTGGTATCAGAGCCAGGTTAAGGGTTTCTCTTTGCTTTGGTAGTAGAGAGAAGAAATCCGCCATGCCGCCCAGGAGGGAGAGACAGTCACCTGATCGTGAAGACAGGGATGCCCGAGGAAGAGGTAGGAAATCACCAAATCCAGATAAGGAGAGGGAATTGTCCAGGGAAAGAAGCAGTCATGGACAGAATATAGAAATGGAGAGTGAAATATGAAATCTTCATGCTAGAATGGAAGATATGGAAGTAGCGCAGAGGCGCATAGAAAATACAGGAGATCTGAGTGACTCCGAAGGCGAAGCTGATGCTGTACCGCCAGGTGGAGTTGCAGCGGAAGATGCAGCCAATGAGCGATTAATCAAAGCTATTGCCAG
>JZKD02S2109558.1:172999-184994 GCA_000966675.3 Picea glauca
TAAGAAAACCAGGAGGAAGCAGTATTTTGAATACCTGGTGAAGTGGAAGAACCACCCAGTGGAGGATGCAAGCTGGGAGACAGAGGCAGTCATACAGAAGCATGGGCACACTGTGCAGGAGCTCATGGACAGGATCCCATGAAATATTTTGAGCCGAGGATTATGATGCAGGAGCATCGCTCACCTATCAAGCGAGCCAGTGCGTGGAGGCAAAGGAACAGCTGGACAGCGGCAGCATTAAAATTTTGGGACATTATAATATGACTGCGCCAAACATTAATACTTGATGTGATGAAGCGCACTTTGTATATGTAACGGACCTTGTGCGGATAAGCTCTCGTCCTTAGGTAGATGAGACATTTATTTATATTTAATGCAAGTAGATAGAATAGTTAAGTCTAGATTAGACAGTTTTTACCTTTCGAGAGGGAAAACGGAGTATAGACACCCTCCCTTGTATCATTTTTGTAACATTACATTCGTTCAGCATTGGGAAGGAGAAGAGAAGAACAGAGCAGAGAGTATGTGAAGAAACTCCATGTGCAGACATTGAATTAATAGGAAAGCTTTTATTCAATTCCATGGACACATTCAGTCTCTTTGCGTTGTTGGTATTATGCTGTTGCATGTTTGCCTCTTTTTGTGCTTATCTTTTATATGCTGCTTATGTGATTTCATATCAAGTTAGAAACCTGAGAGAATGAGTTCAAATTGTTTCTCTGCTTGAGCCAGGAGATTCCTGCATAGAGTGCAGTTGAATTCCTCCGCTTAGAGTGCGTTGAGGAGGCCAAGTAGATGAACCTTTGTTCTCGTTTGCCCAGGGTGATTTGGTATTGTTCAAGCCGTGCAGGTGAGTGCCGGTTGGACGCGAGGCTTAGTAGCAAG
Organism: Picea glauca; assembly: GCA_000966675.3. Classification (NCBI taxonomy): domain Eukaryota; kingdom Viridiplantae; phylum Streptophyta; class Pinopsida; order Pinales; family Pinaceae; genus Picea; species Picea glauca. The sequence continues at coordinate 173,885 of JZKD02S2109558.1, forward strand.
CCGGGGAAAAGAAAAACCCGGAAAGACTTCAACACTTTGAAGGTCCTCGAAGTCGGGCACATGAAGTGCATGAAGGTTCTCTGAAGGAGTCAGAAGGACAAAGCTCAGGAGAGACAGCTCTTTTGTTTCGCTGTGGGAGCCGATCCCAGTAAATTTCACACCGGACGAAGGTGGTGAAGTGAAGGAACTCTTCAAGAGGAAGAGAATCTATGGGATGAAATCCCCGTGAAGTTCCGCGAAGTCCCGAAGACCGTCAGATCGTGGAGAAGGTGTGCGGAAGATAACCCGTGAGCATAGGTGGAGAAGAGTCAAAGTCCATCGGGCTTCGGGGTTTCGACATTCGGGGATTGGCAAGGTAAGAGGTTTACTCCTCGTGAAATCGCGACCGGCGATTTCCTGAGTTAGCTGGAGTCGTCGATCTCTAGGAAGATACGTGGCCACAGATCCTGAGAAGTCGGGATTCGGGGTTTTGCAAGGCCTGTGACCTTGTGCATCAAGAACCGTGAACTCCCGAATCGCGATTTTCCGAGACCCGAAGGGGAGATCACCGAAGAAATCATTGTGGGTAGTGGACTCCCGAGTGGAGTGAAAGAGTACTTTGACTCTTAGGGCCAGAGTTAGAGAAGGTCCTGGGTAAGAGCAGCCGTGTCGTCAAGGGCAGGTTGGCGTCAATCTTTCACCACCGAATCATCCTCTAGGGTTTGTTAAGTCAATACCCTCAAAACCCCCAATGTTGGGATCACTAGCTAGAAGCCAAATATCAAAATATGATCATACATGAATGACTGAGTAGAGTCCCTTGGCTTTCCTTTATACTTTTGGCTCACCTTGTCCCTCCAAAGTGACTTTCATTTTATTAATATTTAATTAATTAATTAAATCACTTTAATTAATTAATTAACCTTTTTACCTCTGAAAATTGCATTATCTCTCCTTGTGGCTTCCTTGGACACTAAAAGTCACTTCTCAACATCCCATCCTGTAGTGTTTCTTCTCCCAATTCCAATGAACTATTACACTGAGAGGTTACTCCAAGTAATGTTCCCAAAATGACCTCTTTAGTGAATTTAATTGACTTATAGAAAAAAATACTCAAAACCATGGAAATCGTCATAATTCCTCGGAACCAAATCCAATTTGTGCGGAATGGATCATAATGATGAAATAGGATGATTAATGCAAGATGGACCCCAAAATACCTCTTAATAACCCTTGTACTCCTTATAACATCCATCTGGCTACTCTAGTCATTATAAACCTCTGCACTGTGATGATGTCCCAAAGTGGGGACATTACAGTCCTCCCTGATAGAAAATGTCTTGTCCTCAAGAAATAACCAAATCCCCTCAAATAAAATACCAGGATCCCATGTCCACCTGTGGAATACACATTAGAACCCATCCGAGGATGAATACTCATGAACTTTGCTCCCTGGGTCCCATATCAAGTCATGAACTGCTAGCCCCTATGAAGCAAAACCCTGAAATACATCAACGCCGAGAGTCTCCTGCATAAGACACATGGCCTCATCTTGGAATGAATCCATCCTCCAAGTCTCTACCAAGATCCATACGGCCTCCATCAACTGCACATGTTGATGCCAGAATGAGGTGTTGTAAGACCTCCATCAGACACCTGCAAGAGATGTGCTCCTCTCAACACTGAAGCTCAATGGAAAGTTAGAACAACTTCCCCCTACAAAGGTCCACTCACCTTTGTCATTCAGTAAACTGCCCAGCCTTGTGATCCCTAGGTCCCATGCTAACCTCTGTCGAAGATCACCCTACTGGCCCTGCACTACTCTAACCATGACTTATTCTCCCTGCATACATCTTGAATCCTCCTCTCTTGGGTCCTCCAGCTGAAATACCTGTGACCATTGGACCTGTTGTCCAGAAACTGTATCAGTGAAGACACCTTTGTAGAAGAATTACCTGTCCAAACATCTCCATTCCCTATCATGACGATCAAGCAGGAGAAAAGGTCTCACCCCATAGGACAAGTACCTGCAGGCCCACTCCAAACCAAACCAAGGTGGAGTGTGTGGCTCTTTGGCGCAACCTGGGTCAACAAGAACATCCTGCTAACAAAACGGACTCCCGGATCCCATGGAAAACTTGGAATTTCATCACTTCCAATCTACTCTAACTGCTCGTATGTGAGACTAATCACTGTCAGAATCCCTCTATGCTCATCTACTATCACCTGGCCTATGATTCTCTCTATCACACACCAAGTCTCAGCTGGTTTCCTATGATGATCCATCTCTATCCGGCTAGATGCCATAAATGTACTCATGTCAGGTGGCCTCAACCTAGGCACTCCCCATGCCCTCTGCAATTGTCTATCTCTCCTCATGTTGTTTTCCATGATAAAAGTGTCGGGAAAAGGTAACAGAGACATCTATAGCTGATTGGAGGGATGAAAAATACCACCTGTCTCGGTCAATCCCAAGGACTCAACCAAGAGAACGTTTACCTGTACCCCTGATAATTGCTCACTTGTAGCCCTTACTAAACCCTAATCATCAGGTACAACCAGAAGTAACTCCCCCAACTGCTGGTAAACCAATCTCCATCTCATATCACCCGCACAACTACTGAAACGATGAAGGTGATATCTCATAACCATATGTTGTTGCAAATGAGTGGCCTTTGCATGCTCACCTAAGTGTGTCTCCTCCCTGCAAGGCAGTACACCATACATCTCATCATGTACTTGTGAGCTATAACTAATCATTGTATGCTCTGGCATACTCATGTCGTCTCCCGTAGACTCATGTTGCATCATAGATCCTGGGCATACTACTGGATCAAACTCTACATGGAGGTCAACCACTCTCAGAACACAAATGGAAGTGTCCTCCATCAACTGGTTCTCCCCTGCTAGATCACCAACATCCTCTATCAACGTGACTAACTGATACATCTGAGTGTCCACTAAGACAGATGAAGTGGATCTCTAATGAATCTCCTCATGAGACTCATCTGACCTAGACTCTGATTCTTGAAGGGTTGTCTATGTGCCTCTCAAGAATGCTCGAGTGCTCTCCAACTCCTGAGTGAGTCGATCCATCTCCAACTCTTGCTCCCTCAGAGCCTCATGATACATATCACCAACCCTTAATAGATAATCTTTGTCAGTCAACAACTACTGGTATTCGGTCCTCATCACAGATACTCTCTCCCTAAGAGTATGAAAATCATCCATGGCAATTCCCTCATCTAAACTACCATGTGCCACTGATGCTCTCTGGTAGTAATCTGCCATCAATGCATGCATGTCATCACTACACTTGGTGGCTACCATGATCATAGCCTCATTGACTCTCAACTGTGCTGCTAAGTGGTGTGGCTCCTAATCATGGTCATGCTAAGGTGCCACCTCATATCCATCACTGCTACTGTAAGTCCTGCTAGTGTCAACTCTGGAGTCCCCCAAAACACTCTCTTCATAAGATAACGTGTTGAACTGGCCACTGTCTACTATGGTGTTGGGTCCTCCTATCTGCCATTACACCCCATCACTAGGTGTTATCTCCCTCTGAATTACACTGTTTCCTGTATGAGCAGTCGTATCCTCCTATGCACTCACCCTGCTACTATCATCTATGCATGGATCCCATGTAGATGTATCCAGAAACATGCCATGGTCGTCTTGACCAATAAAGAGTGCATCCTCATCAATGTAGGCCAATTCTGGAAGTAAGTGCTCCATCAATCTGTCAGCATTGACAATCTGCTCAACTAATGGAGTCTCCAAAAGATGTGACTCAATCTCCTCATGCTGACTTGTAAGTGTAGGATCAACTACCTGCACATTCTGTGTCTCCTCCTGGATCTGTGAATCTATGTGTCCATGGTGTGCATCCCTCACACAAGGCTCCTCCATCATATCTAGCATGCCACTGATATCCTCCTGTGACTTGGCTATCATGGATGTCTGAAAAGAGGACAGATGTGTCACGGCCATCAAAGGAATCTCATCATCTCTAGGTGTTAACATGTGTGAATCCTCACTAGTGTCACCACTCTGCTGAGGTGTAAGGTAATCAATGGTCTGTGATATGTCTTATGATACACTAGTTCTAGAGTCCTTCCCATCCAACTACCCCTCCAATGTGCAAGGGTCGCTATCCTCCTCAAGTGTGATAGAATCTTTCGCCTCTGTGCAAGAGTCACTATCACTAGCCTCTGTGCAAGAGTCACTATCATCATCAGACTTCTCCAGAAGAGTATCTATCTATCCATCCTCACACACCCCATCATCACTGTCATAGTGCACCTCAATGATATGCTTCTTACCCTTACCCCTACACCTATGATCTGGTTCCCAAGGCACCTTGCAACTATAGCAAAGTTGCATGCTCCTAATGGGTGTGGGGTTTCTCTGTGCTTCCCTCCATCTAGCTATTGTGGCCATGTATTCCTCTGCTTGTTTGACCTGGAATGTAATCTTATCTGTGCTCCACCTAGTATATTTCAAGGATAAATACTGTTGGAAGGTTATTAGGGCCCTAGTTTCCTCACTAAGGTCGTAGTAGTATTCCCATATACTACGTACAGTCTCTCTAGTAAAATCCACAATATACATCTCTTCTTATGGAAGACCCCTCTATGACTCTGCATGCATGTGCTAATTCCCACAGGATGGCAGGAATCTAAGATTTGATACCACTGTAATGATCCCAAGCCATTATGCCAGGAACATCATGGTTTTGGGTGTCTTTTAAAACTTTTGTTGGTTGTGGTATTTCGTCAAACACTTTGTTGACCTACTTGTTTACATGTGTTTACTTGCTGAATGGCCTCTTGATTTTGGCCTTAGGGTTTACTAATGTGTTTATATGTTTGTATGCAGCTATAAACAAGAAGATATAATCATGGAACATGCCTCAACCATATGCAATATGATAGACAAGCCAAAACATCTCAAATCTGGTTTTATTCATGAAATAGAGGAACCTGCTACAATGAAGATGTCGATCTGGAATGCTCAACAGATGGCTAAGAAGATAGACAATAGAGTTGTTACAAAAATCTCCCGATAATACAAAATAAGCCCCCAAGGATGGAAAAGAGATGAAGACCAATGCTAAGGTAGATCTGGGCCATATGAAGTGCCAAACCCCCACTGGAAGATGCCATGCCCTGTTGGAATGTTGAAGCTCCTCAATAATTAGGCCTTGCTGCCAAATGTGTCCAATCACCTCAAGAAAGATGCCAACCAATAGATCAGGTGATGGAAAGAACAAACTAGGTGCCCGAATCTCCAAGATCTACCTCAAACCCTATGGATCTGAACCCCCTCCAAGATATGGTGAGCCCCCCTAGATGCCTGAAACCCTAGATAAATCGACCTCAATCCTGCCTCCAAATTCTCCACAAAACCTCTAGAATGATATATCGGGGCTTTGTTACCTCCCTGGTGAAGTCCCAAGCAAAATGGTGAAAATATGAGCTAACAAATGACTGAAACCAATTTCTGAAGTTTGCTCCTCTCCTCCAATTCGTCCCATGCATCTAATAAATCAAATGGCACCTGAAACTCCTCATGAATGGTCTAGATATGATGTCCAAGGCCATGCAAGAAAACCCAGGTGATAGAATCTCCAAAAGCCCTGCCAATCACCTGCAATGAATCTCTCTCCAAGAATGGTGCACCCCCCTTGCTGGAAACCCCCAATGGTGCACCCTCCTTCTCTTCTTGTGCCTGTGGCTGGTGTAGAACCCTCTTGCACTGATGTAGAACCAAACTAGAATGGTGTGGGAGAGTATTGCACCTCTGAGACCAAGCTTGGGACAATCTAGGTGGAATCTTTCACCACCGAATCATCCTCTAGGATTTGTTAAGTCAAAACCCTCAAAACCCCCAATGCTCGGATCACTAGCTAGAAGCCAGATATCAAAATATGATCATACATGAATGAATGAGTAGAGGCCCCTGCCTTTCCTTTATACTTTTTGCTCACCTTGTCCCTCCAAAGTGACTTTCATTTTATTAATATTTAATTAATTAATTAAATCACTTTAATTAATTAATTAACCTTTTTACCTCTGAAAACCACCTTATCTCTCCTTGTGGCTTCCCTGGTCATTGAAAGTCACTTCTCAGCATCCCATCATGTAGTGTTGCTTCTCCCGATTCCAATGAGATACTACACTGAGAGGTTCCTCCAAGTAATGTGCCCAAAATGACCTCTTCAGTGAATTTAATTGACTTATAGCCAAAAATACTCAAAACCATGGAAATCATCGGAATGCCTCAGAACCAAAGCCAATCTATGCAGAATGGCTCATAATGATGAAATAGGATGAGTAATGCAAGCTGGACCCCACAATGCCTCTCAATAACCCCTGTACTTGCTATAACATCCATCTGGCTACTCTGGTCATCATAAACCTCTGCACTGCGATGATGTCACAAAGTGGGGACATTACAAGTAACAATGAATATTAGTCTTCCTAAGAAAGTGTATGTGTAGACCATGTTGTTGTAGGATTGGATGATGTTACAGAAAGAAGAGATGTTGTAGAGATGAGTGGTATTCAATAGTTTAAAGTTGAAAATGAGAGACATTAACAATAAGTGATGTTGTATTAGAAGATGGTATTGTAGAAGAGAGTGGCATGGCAAGATAAATGCCAACGTGGGAGTTGTATATGGGAATGTTTGATTCCTATAATGTTTTGTCTATTGATTTTGTTGTAGGTGTAGTGGAATGCGTGGAAAAAGAAAAAGAAGAATAAAGATGCAACAATGATGTTGTCAAAATGAAGAAGATGTTGAGGTGAAGATGTGCATAGATGTAGAGTTGTTCATGATGGAGTGACATTTGCAAGAAGAAAAATTGATGTCAAAGCATGGTGAAGATGAACAAGTGTAGTGGAAAGTGGATATGTAGAGTGGCTCCAACGATGATTACAACAATAGAGGAGTGGTTGTAGTGAAATAAAATAAAAATGAGGAGATGCTTGAGTAGAAAGCATGGGGGAGTTTGTTGAGACAATGATAATGGTGCAGAAGAGAGAGGATGGGGAGGTAGTAAGCACCAATGAATGGTACCATCATGAGGCATTACGTGCAATTGGGTTTAAGTTATAACAAATTGCAATGATATCGTTGAAGGTGGACCAAGAAAATTTAACAGAGAGAAAGGCAGGTATGTGATATTACCTACAACTGTAGTTCGTAGAGGTGTGGATTAGAAAGGAGAATAAGAAGGATGCAAAGCATAGAATAAGGAAGGATGAGTGGTATATAGTGTGGTAGAGAAGGAAGAATAAAATAAAGAAAAGACATAGATATCCAGTGGTTGTTGATTTATCAATGACCTTATGAGAAATATGGTTACATTTCCAATTAGGGGAGATCGATGTAGGAGCATCCCCGATTTTTGACAATCCTGCACATCTAAAAAAAAAAAATTAGTTTTGTTTTAGTTTTATTTCAAGTTTCCATGTTTTCAATAGTGATAGGGGTTCGATATATTTTAATTAACATGCTCTTATCGCTTGGAATCAATGTTTGCAATTTGGATATGTTATAAAGGACACCCTCCTCTTCCTGCCTACTAACTTTTTTCAAAAGATATTGAGACTTCACTATATGTATTATAGCTCTTTTATGAAATAAATTTACATTTTCTTTTCATTTGATCTCTTCAAGAGTTGAGAGATAGACCTGTGTAGTCTAAAGTTCATATATATTTCCTACTTACTATATAGGCTCAAATTTGAAGCTATCAGTGTATGCAAACAAATTTCTCTTTCATTTTATTTGATTTTAGAGACATTATTATGACATGTTTGGTTGTTATTGATTCACTAGAGAGTCATTATGGGCTTATTTCTACATTTATATAATTTGCCATTTTTTCTATTCAAAACTTTGTTTTTAAATATAAACTTCTAACGTGACCAAAACTTTCCTTGCCAAGCTTGTTATCTCTTTTACAATTGGAAATAACATTAATTCTAAAATTCAAAAACTTAATTTATAACCATTAACTTTTATTATAATATTATTGTATATATTTATTGTTGACTTGGTGGTCAACACCTCTTTCGGGACTCATGACATGGTTTAACAACCTCCTATGGATCTGTTAATTGTAGTGGTTGTATTGGAAACTAATCCATTAACTCTGGCGGCTGTATCAGAAACTAATAGCTCAACCTTTTGCTTTATCGAAAAATGAGGGCCAACAATTGGTATCAGAGCCAAAGGTCTCAGGTTCGAGTTCGCTCGGTTGGTGTTGAGGGAGAGATTGTTGACTTGGTTGTTAACATGTCCTTCGAGACTGGTAACATGGTTTAACAACATACCTTTTAGTTTAACAACAAATGAGGGCCAACGTTTATAAAGCATTATGATATTTTGGATCATTACATGATATACAATGATTTTGGAAATTCATTTTATAGATATAGTAAAAATTTGAACATGTATTCTTCGATTTAATTTAGATTTTCAATGTGAATAATGTAATTTTATTTCATATGAATATTTTTTTTTTGGCTCTCTTTTACTTAGTTATAAGAAATACAATATTTGTATTTTTATGTTAGTTATGTTTTTAGAGTTTACCTTACCTTATGATATTTTTTATTTGTATTTATATTGAAAATGTGTTTTTGATTGTGTAGTTATATTAACTTTAACCACAAAAAAAATCCTTAATTTTTTATATTAAAATATCAATTATTTATAATTTTATACGAATTTAAAATTCACACTATAAATATTTATGCACTTAAAATTGTCACTTTAATTTATGTAAACACAGTGTATTTTTTTTTATCATTTAATTATGTATCATGTATTAATTCCTTCATATTAAATGATAAAAAAAATACACCTTAAGAAATTTGATCCCTCTTGATGCTAGCTTCAACTTTAATATGAATCCATGCTCATTTAATTTTTTTTAGATGTTGTCACATACATATATAGTTATTTATTTTTATTCTTTATTTTTTTATGCTTTTAGAGTTTACCTTACCCTATGATATTTTATATTTGTATTTATATTGAAAATGTGTTTTTGATTGTGTAGTTATATTAACTCTAACCATAAAAAAAAATAGTTAATTTTTTATTTTAAAAAATTAATTATTTATAATTTTATATGAATTGAAAATCCACACTCTATAAATATTTATGCACTTAAAATTGTCACTTTAATTTATGTGTATTTTTTTTAATCATTTAATTCTATTTCATGTATCAATTTCTTCATATTAAATGATAAAAAATATACACCTTAATAAATTTGATTTCTCTTGATACTTGCTAGCTTCAATTTTAATATGAATCGAGACTTATTTACTTTTTTTTAGATATTGTCGTACATATATAGTTATTTATTTTTTATTTTTTATTGTAGCCTTACAATAAATTAAAAATGTGTATAAAATTAATATTATGAATATTTACATAACTAGCTATATTTATAACTTAGATAGCTTTTTGGTATTACATTTACAATTTTTCTCTGCGGTTTTGAATGGAAATAATATTTATCCGCGGTTTTGAACGGGAATACTACTTCTCTGCGGTTTTGAAATTAATATTTCCCTGCGGTTTGGAATGGGCATACTAGTTCTCTGCGGTTTTGAATGGGAATAATACTTTTTTTTTTTTTAAGTAGATATTTTATTTCTAAGATTATATATCTAGGGTTTTGAACGGGAATAATACTTCTCTATTTATTTATTTATTTAGGAGATATTTTATTTCTAAGATTATATATCTAGGGTTTTGAACGGGAATAATCTTTGTGGTTTTTACCCTTTCCACCCAGAATAATCTATGTAGTTTCTCTGGACTTCTCTGCGGAAATTATTTTTTGCTTCTTCAAAGGGTTGAGAATTTGGACATCTGATAAATGAGGTGAGTCACTTTTTACTTTGATTCAATTTTAATTTTACGTAAAGAGATTTAAATATATTTTATTTATTTTTTTATTTTAAGTTTCAGAAGTAAAAGTTGATTTGAGAGATAAAGGCGATCCATAATAATAATTGTTACATCTTTTTTCTCTTCTTTTCAATATGAGCACTCCACCACCTATTCCAAAAACTCATCCTAACAAGGGGAGGCCCCCAAAAATCACCCTAGAGATCCTTTACGATTATATGGAATCAGTAGAAAGTAAAAAAGAAGAAGAGAGAGATGCCAAAATCTAAATAGAGTTAGAAACAATAGAAAAAATGAGTGAAGAAAGAGATGTAAAACTCCAAATAGAGCTAGAGGCAATAATTGATAAAAAAAATTAAAGATACCATTCAAACTCAAATAGAGGATAGATTCTTAGGGTTCAAGAGTGAATTGCAGAAAATGACGGATAGAATTCAAGAAATGGAAAAACATAAACAATCAACCCAAGAAGGAAGGGTTGAAAAAAATCACAACTTGAGAGATATGATTAAAGAGCTAGAAGAAAAACTAACCAACAATTTGACCCTCAATAATATGGAAAAAAAATTGGATATCAAACCCATCAAAGAGGAAATGAATAAGCTAATTAAATTGGACCATGAGCGTAACAAACGAACCTTGAACCTCATAATTTTTGGTATAAAAGAAAAACAAGAGGAGGATATGCTAGCAATAGTAAAAGAAGAATTAAAAAATAAATCACAAATTGATACAACTTACCTCATAGAAGCAAAGAGGCTAGGAAAAATAATTGATCACAAATATAGGTTGATCTGTGTCAAAGTAAGTTGTAATGACCATAAATATAACATACTTAGTAAATCTTTGAGCTTAAAAGGGTCAATAATATTTATAAATGAAGGCCTCATTCCTGAAGACCAAGCTGAATTAAGAAAGGAAGTTCAAAAGGTAAAAGAATCCAGAAAAGAAGGAAAATGGGCAATATTTAGAAATCGAAAAGATATTGTTAGGGATAGAGACCAGAAGGATAATAATAAATAGGAATTTGGGACACTTGGGATCCTTTTTTGGAATTGTCATGGTTTTCCATGACGCAAAGGTCCTATGATAAGTTGGATCCCGAGTGATATTGATATTATCTGTCTAGCTAAAACTTGGGAGCATGAGGAGTCTAAGGTCCCTAACATGGAAGGATTTGTCTTGTGGT
>JZKD02S2109558.1:201568-228545 GCA_000966675.3 Picea glauca
GTCCAGTGTTATTTCTTTCCTACTTTTCTAGCTTGTGCATTCTCTTATTTAACACTCCACTATGCTTGGCCCTCTACAATGATCATTTTAATTTTGATTATAGAACTTGAATTTTGTACCTACAATGACCATTTTAATTTTGATTACAGAAATCGAATTTTGTACTGGAAAACAACTAGTAGAAGTAGTTCTTTTCTTTAAACTTACATATTTATTAAAAATTAGAAAGTTGCAAATCATCGAATTAAATTACCCGAGTCAAGTTGGTTGCCTCCAAGGCTTCTGAATTTGTCTTGACTGTGGGAAGGTATTATGTGATACATGTTGGAGCACAGTCTCTCTGAAATTAGTTGCCTGATATCACGTATCATTTCATATCATTGTAATTTATATCATTTTATTTTCTTATAATAAAGATGAGATGGAAAATGTACTTATCATGCATAGTTCCTTTTTCCTTTTGGTGAATGAGTAGGTGCTGCTATATATGTGGAATGAGGCCTCAACAAGAAAAAAATGAGCTTCCTTCCTTCCAGTATTCATGGAATTCATGGTGGAGCTTCTTTCCAACATTTTTCAGTCTATCGATCAATTGAACAAGTGTTGGGTGAGGCCACACAATGGCCCGTATGATTCATGCAATATTCCCTCTAAGTCTGCTCCATCTAAGGTCATGTGATAGTAGGATCCTATGTAGTTCTCACAGACACTGCAGGGCCTTTCTACTACCTCTAGTTTTGTTGCATAACACTATATGATCGATGTTTCCATCACAAATATTAGATTCTTGTTTTTTGTTGTTCATAGCATCACAAATCCTGGATTCTTGTGTTTTTTTGTTCATATCCTGTGTGGTTATCGAGCAAGTTCTTGACATATTCAAATATTTGTTGTTGCACTACATGCTAAATCCCTACCCCAATTTCAGTTCCCACTTCTGGAGAGTTAGTTTCTCCACTTCATGGTTCTGAACAAAGGGATCACTGTCCACCACCTCTAATCAACCATGGTTATGAACAAAGGGAGCACCGCCCACCCACTCTAATCAACCACCATTATGTGCCCGTTACCCTAGCCTGCATCATAATAGGGACACACCATCCCATTTTTGTGTGATCAATGGACCCATTACCCCCTTAGATAGAGATATCAATGTTGGCACTGTAGCCCCTTCCCCTAACTCCTCGGTTCTAGTTGGAAGTGAGAGAGACATGGAAGAAAATTGGACAATGCATGGACGTGTGAGAAACATAGTAGGGAAGTTAGAAATGCAACGAGTGGCATGGTGCATGATTTTATATGAGGCAAATGGCTTATGATTTTTTGGGTGTGTGAAAATCCCTGGCTCTTGATATCTCCACCTGTAATAGTGGTCATCGATGAATATAAAAATAGAGGGATATGAGCCCACACCTTGTAATTTATTTGCATTTGCATAATGGCTAGTGGCCACTTTTTATTTTGTATCGTCATGGCCGATAGCTGTAAGGAACAAACCATCCAAAAGAAAAAGACATGACTTCATGAACTCGATCTTCACCAACGATAATAGACATCCACTAAGACACAACTATTTCTATTTTCATTTCTTCATGTAGTCAATCTTCTTAAACTGTATCTGGCCATGGATAACTATTCACATCCCTATCCTGAAGTTTTTTTTCAAATTCACACATAGCTTGATACTTCATATCCACATTAACTATTATTGTTTTGGGTGTTCGAGAGACAACGTTAGACTAACTAATATATTATTCCTGCCCCTCCATGAAGAACTGACTAAGACCACTCTTCGACTCAAATGGGTCATCAAATTTAGCTTGAGACACTACAACTTCTCTCCTTTGTGGTCTCACCCTTCTACCTGATTCGACCATCCTTGTGCCAGACTTAGAGGAGGAGAATGAGAAAGATAGAAATTGAAAGTATGGTGACTCTATCATTCCAGCCTGAATAGAAACCTACTTAAGTATAATAAGTATACTTGTCCTTTTCTTGTAAGGTGGTAGGATAATTCAATTTCATGTCCTTTCCTTGTAAGGTGGCAGGAAACAACTCGTGAACTCCCCAATCTATTCGAAAGGGATTTTTGGTCATTGTGATGTTGTCCTTTGCTTGTGAGGTGGCAGGAAACAACTCATGAACTCATCACTATATTCGAAAGGACTTCTTGGTCATTGTGATGTTGTTAGATCTTGAGGAAGGCGAAGTTGTTCCCAGATTATCACCATCTATGGGGTCCCACTACTGTGCATTGCTCGTTGCTTCCCATACCAAGGCCCAACCCTTATTTGAGTTTATCCCTGTTATTAAGGTGATTGTTATCATATATTAATAGAATTCTAAAGGATTTAAAAAATATAAAATTCATATAAGGGAGGGAGGGGAGATGTATTTGGTTTCACTTGCCACAAAATCTCTGGTTGATAGATTTTCTCTTTTGAAATATTTCGTTCTCTAAGTTGAAAAGTTTCATACTTCATAGCTTGTGCATGTGTGATGTTGTTACGGGGCTTCGGGCATAGAGCAACATGACCAGTATGGGATTTTTCTCCTTTTCTTCGCTATCATTTCCACTACCCACAAGTAGGTTTATTTTCACCCCAAATTAAATTTATTATATAGGATGACTTATTAACAAGCAGATGTTTGATTTTTCTGGTCTTCAATTAGCTCATTGTTATATAATTCTACAATCCACAGTAATGAGAAATTTCACAGTTGCGACTTGCATAAAAGCATAGCCTTCGACTACCTTCACCACCACCCCTGAAGAAAGAATAATCGTTGAAAAGTAATGCTAGCTGTATATACTAAATGACATATGGTACACTGCAAAAGGATACATTGTATTTATGTTCTCTTTATTAGAGATTATAAAATAAAATAAAATATCGTCTTTTCAAGTCTTATTTATTTAAAATATGTTTCAATTTACAATGTAATGCAACTGTTTTTTAAAGGCTTAATTTTATATTAATAAAATCTCACATATATATATATATATATATATATATATATGCCCAAATATTTATGTTTAAATAGATGATATTTTGTTCTATCTATAAGTCTAAAATAAATACATGGAAAATACATGATCACCAAAAAGATAAATAAGACCGACAAAAGAAAAGTGGCTCTACAAATATCAAAACAGAGCCCTCGATCTAGTCTAGTTATCATCATTATGTATAACATTATCAACATTGCTTCCACTACTCACGAGATCACTCCCACCAGCTTTTCTCTACTGCATGGTTTTTTTTATATTCACTCTTTCCATCATATGCAAATACATATTTCCCCTCAACCATGAAAATAATAAAATGGACAAGTTTATTGTAAAGGTTTGGAAGGAACATTGTGATTATTACCTCAACGAGATCACAATCACAAAATTAATACACATTAGCACATTACTAAGTGGTCACTCCTATGTCGGATACCGACTTAAAATATATTTCATTTAATACCTAATTTCCAAAGTTAATCTTAGTGATGTGACCTTATACATACAAATATATTATATTCAATACCTAATTTCTAGAGTTTTTTCGATGAAAGTTAACTCGTTAGGAATTCACCTCGATATTTCCCCACGTAGTGGATGATATGGGAGTGGAAAGCAGCAGCCCGAAGGACTCGTAGCTAGGCTTGAACTCGTGACCTCTCCCCAAACTGGGAGAGTGTGCACACGTCTTGCCATGCAAACTATCCCTTGTGACTTAGTGACTTAGTGATGTGACCTTACACATAAAACATGTCCTTATAGTGTTTTTATGAGATCTTGAGTGATAATGACATATGGATGAGCAATACAATTCATTGTGGAACAATGAAATCACAATGTGTCTAGGTAGTGAAGGAATTAAAATTTTTCACTGCATTGATAGAGTCCTTTATTATCATTTCTCGAATATATTTTTTCCACAATTATATATAATAACAAGACCAAGAAAATCATTTTAATTGTTTAATTTTTCTCACAACTTGAGTAAAAGTGCCTCCCTTATGGAAACATTGACTTATTTATTCACATGTTTCGGTGAGGAAATAGGCAACCAACTAATCTACTCCACCTCAACTTTTCTCATATTCATCATTTTCTCTTTAATAACAAATAGTTTGGAACCTTTAAAAAAAAACAATTCAGAATTAATATCTCAATTATTCGAAATTGAACATAAAATCACAAACCCACTGATCTAGAAAAACTTGTATAAACACTGTACATGTCCCAAAAAATATCAATTAATTGAACGTAAAAACATAGACACACTAGTTGAAAAACCTGTGTAAACGCTTGTACATCTCAAAATAAGAATATTGAGATTATAAGAATATTTATATTTCTTGCAGAAATGATCGATCTTTCCTATTGTTTAGTTGTTATCAATCTTTCCTATTGTTATTAGCACATACACATTATACATAAGTTGAATGCTATAATATAATTCTTTTGACCAAGTCACAAATTAGGCATCATGTTCATCATATTCTATTGGGATTGCATGGTATGCATCTATTAAGATACATACATATTCAGACATGAATGTTGGCAAGTACTTGCAATGTCACTGCTCTTCACCTTGTTTACATATAAAGATATTTATTTTAGGTTTAAATATTCACCTAAGATGATGGGATGGCCTCAGTGTTGCATTCTCTAAAAGGAATTGACCTTAAATGGATTAGTCGTATGTGTATTGAAAGTAGTTTAGCATAATATGGTTGGTAAAACAAACGGGAAATCATGACAATATAGATATAGATTGCGTTTGTATATATTTCATTATTTTCTTATACATTGCATGTATTTTTTTAAACAAAAAATTTTCAGAAGAACAACAAAAATGTGTTATAAAGATGCTAGGTTATATCTTTGAAATTATTTTAAAAAAGGAAAACAAAATATGGTGGGAGATTCACTTTCAAGGAAAAAAAGAAGACACAAAGGGTTAATTGTGTGCTATTTCCATTCCACAATCTGATTGGGTGGAAGAAACATGGATAGAATGGAAGAAAGATAAAAAAAAGTATGCCAAATCATTCAACAAATGCAAGAGGACCTAAGTGCATTAGATAAATTTGTGTGAAAGAATGATTTATCGTGGTATCAAGATCGCTTATATTTATGTAAGAATTCCCAACTCAATCAAAAGGTCATTTTGGAATTGCACACTTCTCCTATAGGAGGACATTTAGGGTTCTTGAAAACTTATCACATGGTCAAGAAGGGTTTTTTCTGGGAAGGTCTTAAAACTAATGTTCAAAAGTTTGTGGTTGAATGTGTGGTTTTCCAACAGAATAAGGGAGAGACAATCAAGCACCTAGGTCTCCTACAACCATTATCTATATCAAGTCAACATTAGGAACATGTTTCAATGGATTTTATTACAAGTCTATCCAAATATGAAGAAAATAATGTCATCATGGTAGTGGTGGATCGACTCACAAATTATGCCCATTT
The DNA here is from genome assembly GCA_000966675.3 of Picea glauca. Lineage (NCBI taxonomy): Eukaryota > Viridiplantae > Streptophyta > Pinopsida > Pinales > Pinaceae > Picea > Picea glauca. The sequence continues at coordinate 207,039 of JZKD02S2109558.1, forward strand.
TTTCTCCCTTTCTCATCCTTTTAAGTTAAGTACAGTAGCCAAAACATTTATGGAAAAATTTAATAAGCTACATGGAATCCCTAATATCATTGTAAGTGACATAAATCCAATTTTCACTAGAAAATTTTGGATTGAATTATTTTTTTGTTTGGGTACTCAATTGGCTCACAACTCCTCTTAACATCCCTAATCAGATGGGAAAACTGAGATTGTGAAAAGAATTCTAGAAGGGTACCTTTGTTTCTTTGCATCTAATAAACAAAAAAAATGTGTCAAATGGTTTCATCCAAGGGATCAAAATATGCTCAAAAACCAAAGTGCTTGAAATTGCTTGAAAAGATACTCGTGTGTAGGCCTTGTCCTCACGATCCCAATGCAACTTGAATGGGTTGAAACAAATGTCGTATGAGAGAGATATCACGTTCTATCCACTTTTCCAAACATGCAAAATTTTGCAGACTGTACAGTTCGTACATGCCACATGGCAGCTGACCGTACAATCCATACAACTGACGTGGTAGGGTGAGGTGGATTGCTAACTCGACAGAAGTGCTAACGTGGAAAGGTGATTGGAATCTGACATGGACCTATCTGGTTTTGACACGTGGTGTGTTGTGGACCAATAGTATGGTGCCACATGGCCCAGACATGGACAACCACATGGAACCCCTCCGTGGTGTAAAAGTTTGGTTGCAGTCTGTGGGGGTCAAACCTGGGACCTCTAGTAGTTGAAAAGACTTGGAAAGGGTCGGGCTACCAGCTTGCCCGCATTTGGAATTTAACCTTAGAGTGTTAAACATTGTATTTATGTTTCATATAAAGTATGGTTCGGGCGGAGAAAGGGTCAGGGCCTAGACCCAACCCTCAGTCACACCAACCTCCAAACAATATGACCATTCACGTGCAGATAGTTCAACCGTCTGCCACATGTCTAGAGGGCGCATGGAACTCTCCAATTTTTTCCTTGGTCACACGATATCTTACCACATATGACCACCAAAATGCGTGGGAGGTTTCAAACGGTTAGCCAACAGATCCAGACTTGGCGCTAGGATGTGGCCACATGGAGGCCACGCGACCATGACCTCTGTCGAGAAAGGCGTTATTCCTCCTAACTGTTCAACAAAATTCCATGAATTGTGGAATGCATGCATTGTTGGGTTTTTGGCACGAGAAACTCCCGTAAGTCAGGTTAGTCACACAGAGGTGTGAATTGGAGGAACATAGACAACAAAGAATTGGGAAAACTTCCAGGAAGTGTTTCCTTTTCAGTTTTTGTCCAAACCAGGTGCAGGTAGAGACCAACTAGGGGTTTTTGGATGTTCTGGAGCCATTGAAGCCATCTATTTTTCATTATGAGTATTATAAAGCACTGATTTTGACACTTTGAAAATGAATGAAAAATGATACATTGAAAGATGGACCAGGAGATGTAGCCCAAGAGAGGGGTAAACTCCTTTATCATTTTGTTGTGTTAATGTGTTTACTTTGATGGCTATTATGTTTGTTTATGCTGCTCATGTTTAAGTAAAAAAAAATTAAGTTTTATGTGTTTGTAACTTGATCCTATTGCCCAAGCACATACAATTTACACTTGCAATTTTAAAGAGACTCAAGCCTTTTGATTTTCAGATCAAGTTATGATCCAGATTATTTTTGGCACGAACTGAGAGAAGATATATAATAAAGAAATGTATAGATATATCTCGGATATCCAATAATATAACAGAAATGTATCAAAGATGCAACCATAAACACAAAGATACAGTAATACACAATTTCTATTAATGAACGAAAATGTACAAAGACTGTAAAAATACAGAGTGAAAGACTCGCTAGAATGGTGGTAGATTATCTCTGAGAAGAGTTGTAATGACTATTCACATTTGCAAGAAGATGACTGTTACAATGAGGCTCCAAAGGACTTTTTAACATAATTAAAATCCAAAACCCTAACCCCAGAAGAAGAAAATACAAAAGGTTTGTGGGCCTCAATGGGGGTAGTTGATACGTCAACTTCTCTGGGGCATAATGTTTGCATACGATCTCTGTTTGGGGTGCTTGATACATCATTCGAAAGGTTTGACTGAGAAGAACAATTTTCAACTGGCATAGAAAATTTTCTTTGGCAGTTTCTTGGGCCCCAAATCCACAAAAAAATGTCGTTTAGGGCCTCAAAACGGCCCCAGAAGTTTAGAACCCGAAAAACTGCCAAGGTGGAAATCTGTTTTTCAAGCCAGTGGAATAAGTGGGTGGCCATTAATATCCACTTAGATCAATTTGGTATCAGAGCATAGTTTTTTTAAGGTTTGATTGTTTGCAAGGGTTTTTTTTCTGATGCTTACAAGGTTGACGCTCACAAGAGGAGAAGGTGGACTTGTAGAGCCAAGTTCTCAACTTTCAAGAAGGAGAACTACACAATCACCTGAAGCTTCAAGGAGATATTCACCAAGTATGGATCATGAGGAGATTCATGAAAATCTTACTTCAGAGGATGAAACTTTCAAAAAATATTTTTATGATATGACATAAATGGTGAAATTTTTATTTGAAGAAACAAATGCAAGGTTGCAAGGTGAAAGTTCAAATCCTCCAAAGGGTAATGAAGGTAGTGGTGATAAAACTCCAAAAGGAAATGGAGGGAATGGTGATACTCCACCTCCTTCACCTCCATATTCCACTTCTCCTACCATTTCACAACCACCTCCAAATTCTCCAAAGGCACATGGTAAAATTCCTCTACAAACTCCTTTACTTAAGTTTGATATTAAGTTTGAATTTCCTATGTACAGTGGAGAGGTAAATGCCAAGAAATTTGATAACTAGATTCGTCAAATTGAACTATATTGTAGGATACAAAGAATCAAAGATGATGAAACTAAGATTCAACTTGCTTCTCTTAGATTGGAAAGTGCAGCACTCATTTGGTGGGAAGCCAAAACTCAAGAGGATGTTGAAAATACAAAGACAACTGAGAGGGTGGGGGGTGAATCAGTTATTACCGTGCTTAAACAATATATGACTATTCAAACAATTTTTAATCTCTTCCAAGTGACCATCAATATTATACAACATATGAACAATATGAATAATGACCATCAGTCACACATAAGATATACACAGAGACAGATTTTCACGAGGAAACCCATAAAGGGAGAAAACCTCTTCTTCTTCGAATGATAGGCAATATTTTAAGTTCTGTACATCATCTATGTTTGAGCACCAACTCAAAGTGATGCTACTAACTCTTTTTAACAAGCTCCAACTTGTTGATAGCACCAAATCTCTGGTTTCTCTAGCACCCACTAGAAGGAAGCATCAACTCCCTAAATGTTCGTGCACCAACTGGACTTATACAAGTACCAACTTGCATACAGAAAAATCAGTGTTTTCCTGAGCACCACCCTACCACCTTGTTTTCTAGCCACAACTAGATGGAAGATACAACTTCCAATATTCAAGCACCAACTTGAATATGAGAGGACCACAGTCCTCCCTAGCACCACCCTACCTCCTTGTTTTATAAATAAATGATTGAATAACCAACAATACAGGTGTTTCAATTCTTACCATTTCTTCTCTATTCTACAATTATTCTCTGCTTTTATCTGTTCTACAATTCTGCTCTGCTTCTACCTGTTTTGCAGTTTCTCTCTGCTTCAAACTATTATGCAATTCTGCTTTGCTTCAAACTATTCTACAATTCTTCTCTTGCTTCTATCTATTCAACATCTTTGAGTTTTATCTCACACTATGCATACTGTAATTTTACCTTTCTTACAGTTCAACTCATTTTTTTAGTTCAAACAACCAAACTACCACAACCATTGTGTTTCCATTTTATCCTATACCACCTGTTCAGTTACACCTTGAATCTCCAAGAAAATGCATCAGCAACTGAATCGCCAAACGTCCAAGAACTATGATTAAGTTCTACTAACTGAATCGTAACTTATCAATTAATTGTGAAGTGCAACATCATCCCTTCGATCATATTCCCAATTAATCAGCACCATTAGATTAATTCCGCAGGGTCTCGCGTTTATCTCATATGCCCACTGGCTATGACCGAGCACTAAACAGAATTTGAATTTTGTGATTTCACATTTTGGCATTCCTGTGATGAAGGGTTTTGACACTCCAAGTCGCGATCGTCGAGACTCCGAAATGGAGCTTAGCACTGCTAGTTTCTTCCGCTCACGTGACCACCGGTGGTGACCAGGCGCTTATCCACAAAGCACTTCACGATTCACAACTTTGGGACTCCTGGGATGAAGGGTCTTGACTCTCCATGTCACGATCACTGAAATAGAGCTTGGTTTCACTAGATCCTCCCTCCAACTCTTGACGACGTGACCATGTGCTATGACCACTCGCCAATCAAATGAGCGCTTCATGATTTCTCACTTTTGTCGTGAGTCTCATTGACTCCTCTAACTCCCGGTATCCAAAACACCAAAATGGAGCCAGATCAATGGTCCACACTCTCCCTTTGATCATCGACTCAGATTAAATCGTGGTTTTGCATTTCATGATTTCAAAGGATAGAGCACCTCCTTCCTTTGACTTTCCAGTCAGCGAAATGATGACCTCTTGCCATGTGTACTCTGCATCCAACGATCCATGACATACCTTGATCCAATGGTCCATATCAACCCTCAATTTGACGGCCCAGTTCATTTCAGGATTTTGCATATCGTGTCGATCTCACATCACGCTCCGTTGACTCCTCCAATGTGCAAGTCAATGAAATTCTAGTCGCTCACCATGTGTCCTTTTTGAAGATGGACGGTCCTCCTGCTTTTGGGACTTTGTAAGCCCTCTTCATCTTGCACGTAAAGATCATTCTCCTTCTTCTGAATCCAACGACGATCGATCTTCGGGCTCAGATATGACATCTGAGCTCTGTTCTCTTCTACTGCGCGCTCCTCCTATCTGAATTCAGATCTGATGGTCATTGATAATTCTGAATGGGATCCAACAATCATTGTTTCTCTTCACTTTTGATCTTGCCATTTCCATGCCATTATCGTTGCGTTGTTGATTTTCGCCATCAATGAAAAACACACACACGTTACCTTTGCCTTCTGTCTGTAAGTATGCCAACAATCTCCCCCTTTGGAATTGATGGAAACCTTGAACCTGAAGAACTACACTTTACTCTTCATTGCCTGACTGCTACTCTGCCTACTGAACATGCAACCAAACATACCACTGTAGCATCCTTACCACACTGCTTACCAAACTTTTTCTCCACCTTTGACATCAATGTCAAAGAAGAAACACGTTCCCCCTAAACTATTGCAATACATCTCGAAGGTATCAGATATGTGACAATCACATACTCCCCCTGACAAGGTGAACAAATTAGACAAAATAAGATATAACCCCCAACTTCTGACGAAGATATCCAAAAGGTGTTGCTATTAATGGTTTAGTAAAGATATCAACTATCTGTTCTATGGAAGGAATATAATTCACCTGGACAATTCTGTTTGTAACCTGTTCTTTAAGAAAATGATATTTTATTGATACATGCTTTGACTTTGAATGAAGTACAGGATTCTTAGAGAGACGGATGGCACTGGTGTTATCACAGTGAATTGGAATGGGATCAGTATAATTTATCTTCAAATCTGCAAGAGTTTGTATCATCCATAGAATTTGTGTGTAGCAAGTAGTAGCAGCAATGTATTCTGCCTCTGTAGTTGATAAGGAGATGGATCCCTACTTCTTATTAAGCCATGCTACTAACGAGTTACCCAGGAAGAATGCTCCTCCACTGGTGCTCCTTCTCTCATCCACACAGTTTGCCCAATCAACATCTGAATAAGAAGTTAACTGGAAGTTTTGATTTCTAGGATACCACAAACCATAAGTCATTGTGCCCTTCAAGTACTTGAATATCCTGGTTACAACTACTAAATGACTTTGTTTAGGAGTAGACTGATAATGACCTACCATTCCAACAATTTGCATTATATCAGGACGGGATGTTGTGATGTACAAAAGACTTTCTATCATTGATCGATATGTCCTTTGATCAACATCAGGTGAAATATCATCTTTACTAAGCTTGCAACCACCCACCATAGGTGTACTAACAAGAGAAGAATCTTCCATCTGAAATTTCTTCAACATCTCTTTCAAATATTTTTCTTGAGAGATAAATATTCCCGCAAAACTCTGTTTTACTTGTAAGCCAAGAAAATATGACAACTATCCTATCATGGACATCTCAAACTCTATTTGCATAGAGTTAGCAAACCACTGGACAAAAGAATCATTAGTACATCCAAAAATAATGTCATCTACATAAACCAAAACAACTAGTAAATCATCACCTTTAGACTTAATGTAGAGATTGTTGTCCACGGTACCTTTCTTGAACCCTTTGTCTTGTAAAAAATTGTCTAGTTTATAATACCAAGCTTGTGGTGCCTGTTTCAGTCCATATAGAGCCTTCCTCAGCTTGCAGACATAATCGGGATTATCTGTCAGTGAAAATCCTTCAGGTTGATCCATATATACTTCTTCCTCTAGATCTCCATTAAGAAATGTTGACTTAACATCCATCTGATACACTTTAAAGTTCTTATGACATGAATATGAAAGAAATATTCTGATGGCTTCCAATCTTGCCACTAGTGCAAAGGTTTCATCAAAATCCTGTCCTTCAACTTGTGCATACCCTTTACAGACCAATATGGCTTTTTTCCTAACAACTTGTCCTTTTTCATTCATTTTATTCTTGAACTCCCATTTGGAACCTATTACATTCTTATCTTCAGGTCTAGGAACATGCTCCCAAGTATTGTTCTTCTCAATCTGATCAAGATCTTCATTCATAGCGCTAATCCAATCATCATGGTTGTTGGCTTCATTAAATTTTTTATCTTCAATCATAGATAGAAAAGAAACCTGAGATTGTTCTAAGTCTTTAACTAATTTCCTTCTTATCTGAACTCTTTATTTATATCTCCAATTATTTGATTTTCAGGATGTTTCTTTCTAACAATTCTGAGAGGTGGTTTTGTTTCTTTCTATTGATTTGTGTCAGCTTGAGTATTCGTATCTTCATATGATTCATATTCTTCCCTTTTTGATCCTTGGACCTGTTCATCTTCATCTTCAACTATATCTTTTGTACTTGGTTCACCACTTCTTACATTTCTAACTGGGATTTCTTCATCAACTTTTATGTCGATACAATCAACCAATTTATGCAGCCTCTTATTGTAGCATCTATACTCTTTACTATTTGTAGCATAACCTAAGAAGATACCTTCATCATCCTTATCATCATATTTTCCAATATTTTCATCATTATTATTGATATAACATTTACTCCCAAAGACTTTAAAATGCTTGATAGAAGCAGGTCTTCCAAACCATAGTTCATAAGGAGTCTTGTCACCGTGTGGCCTGAGATGAGATTTGTTAAGAATATGAACAACTATGGATTGCTTCCACCCAATATGTCTAAGCAATATTCCTTTCATTCATCATTGATCTTTCCATCTGTTGAACTGATCTATTTTGCCTCTCAAATACTCCATTTTGTTGTGGAGTTCTTGGAATAGTGTATTCTCGTTTGATTCCATGTTTATCACAGAACTCTTTGAAGTTCCATGAGCTAAACTCTCCTCCTCTATCATACCTTACTGCCTTCAATCTTTTTCCTGTTTGATTCTTAGTCAGAGCCTTAAACACTTTGAATTTTCCAAATGCTTTAGATTTTTCCTTCAAAAAGGAAACCCGCGTTAGTCTAGAATAATCAACAATAATCAACATAAAATAGTTTTCTTTTCATGTACGTTCTTTTCTTGATGGTCCACATAAATCCATAAGTACTAATTGGAGAGGTTTTTCTGTTGAAGGAAAGTTTTTAGATTTGAACTAAGTGCAAGTAAGATTTGCTATCTGGCAAGGTTTACAAACAGAGTCATATGGCTTTGATATCTTTGGAAGATCTTTTACTGCCCCATTGTTTCTAAGCTTGATTATATGATCAAAATTTAGGTGTCCAAGTCTCCTATGCCATAGCCAATTTTCATCGTATTTTCTTAAGTGACATTCTTCTTTTTCTTCTTTTAACACATAGACATTGTTTTCTGTTCTTATCCCTTTTGCAACCAGTTGTCCTGAATTCAAAGACTTTATTTTACAATCTTTAGAAGTAAAAACAACTTCACACCCTTTGTCACAAACTTGATTTACACTTAGTAGATAATGTTTCAGACCATCTACAAACAACACATCTTGAGCTTTTCCTTTGCCATTACTCAGGCTTACCATTCCTTTACCTTTTATTTTTCCTGGTGCATCGTTTCCAAAAGTTACATTCCCTGATTTGTTTTCACTTAGAGTTAGAAACTTACTTTTGTCTCCAGTCATATGTTTGGAACATCCACTGTCAATATACTATGGATTCTTTTGTCTTTGGGCTAATAACACTAATCCACATTGGTCATCTTCTTTCTTCTTCCAAACCTTGAAATTTTCAGCAACATGATTCAGATCTGGATTATAGTTCCTTAAGCAACAGTCTGGAGCTTTATGTCCATAATTATGGCAGTTATAACAATCTGGTTCACTGAATAGCAGATCATAACGATTGTTATGCTCATAATTGTTGTTATGTTTCACCTGCGTCCTTCTCCCAGTCATCACATGATTTATAGTCTGTGATTGTTTGTTGCTTGGTTTTCTCAATCTTTGTGGTGGCAGATAATTATTCATTGAATAACTTGATTGCTCATATCTAAATCTTAAAGAACAAGTTATATCTTTGTGACCAAAGTTAGAACAAAAAAAACAGTATCCATAGAAAAATCCTTTGTACCTGGAAAAATACTGTCTTCTTTGACTGGGTCAATTTATTCCGTGCTGATAGTTTCTCTGATCTACAGATTCGGTTCTGGTACTTTTTCTTTCATTCCTTCTTGGTGGCTGATTTTCTTTCTTTGTTTATGCAGAGTGGTTGTTGTCAATGATTGTAGATTTGACAAACTTGATGGGTTTTGCATTACTTGGATGATCACTACTTGATCCTTCTTCATATCCCAAGCCAACTTTCAACTTTGGATTCCTTTGATAGTTTAGAATGGAAGTTTTAATTCTTATAAGGCTTTAATACTTGATAGATTTTGGTGATACAATGCCTTAAATTTCTCCATTTCTTTTTTGGTTTGTACTATCTCTTCTTCTAAGGCTGCACACCTCTCTTTCTTCTCTGATAATTGTTGTTTCAGAATGTCTTATATTTTCTTTGCCTCTTCTAACTCCACTTTTAGTAGAGAAAATTCTTCATCAGGTTTTTTATCATTCATTTTAAACTGCATCAACAACCGTTTTTGTTTTCTCTTCTTACATATGAGTCTGTCAATTTCTTCCAAAGAACTGATTAATTCACCTTCCATATCCACCACAGCTTCTTCATAATCCATTTCACCTCCTAAATTTTCATCATCAATATCTCCCATAGCCATAACCATAAAATCATTCACTTTGTCTTCACAGGATGAATCACTGTCTATGTCTTATGAGGAGTCATCATTGTTTGCACACAAACTTTTCTTTTTACTATATTTCTTAAATTTGTGTTTCTTTTCATCATCAGAGTTCTGGTTCTTTTTTTGGTGAGGACACTTAGATGCAAAATGACCTATCTTACCACAGTTAAAACATTTGAAGGGGAGCTTGCCTTGATATTTTTTTGATCCTTTCTTTAACCTTCTCACAAATTTTGCCTCAATATCATCTAATTTTGAATCAGTATTCTTGTCTTGTTTAAACGATGCTTCTCTAGTGATGGATTTATCTTTGCTAATTCTCATTTCATATGTAGTTAGAGTTCCTAGGAGTTGATCAATATTCAGAGTTTTAAGATCATTTAGTTCTTCTATGGCAGAGACATTTGGATTAAATTTATCAAGCAGAAATCTTAAAATCTTCTGAACTAAAAATGATTCTTCAATTTTCTCACCAAGGCCCTTCATGGCATTCATGACATTCACAAGATCTTCAAATCTTAAAAAATACTTGTTGACTTTTTCATCTTCATTCATCTTTAGTTGTTCAAATTTCAATCTATATGTTTGAAGTTTGGCATCTTTTACTTTCTCATTTCCTTCATAATTGCTAATAGTTTATCCCACATTGCTTTGGCAGTTTCAAGATGCATCACCTTTACAAACTCAACTTCAACAAGTCCATTCAAGATAACATTCATTACCTTAGCATTAAATCTAAATTCTAATTTATCATCTTTGGAATCTAGCACAATAGGCTTTACATATATAGTCTCTACTACATCCCAAACATCAGCTCCTAAGGCCATTAAGTATGTTCTCATTCTAATATTCCAGAAGGAAAAATTTGTTCCATCAAAGAGAGGAGGCTTATTGGCTGAAGTCCCTTCATGAATTGTCATGTTTAAGCTTATAGATTTACCTTTAAATAAAGGAACCTCGCTTTGATACTAATTGTTGAAAATACTAAGACAACTGAGAGGGGGGATGGGGGTGAATCAGTTGTTACAGTGCTTAAACAATATATGACTATTCAAACAATTTTAATCTCTTCCAATTGACCATCAATATTATACAACATATGAAAAACATGAATAATGAACATCAGTCACACATAAGATATACACAGAGAAAGATTTTCACAAGGAAACCCATAAATGAAGAAAAACTCTTCTTCTTCGAATGATAGACAATTTTTTAAGTTATGTACATCATCTATGTTTGAGCACCAACTCAAAGTGAGGCTACTACCTCTGTTTTACAAGCTGCAACTTGTTGAGAGCACCAACTCTTTGGTTTCTCTAGCACCCACTAGAAGGAAGCATCAACTCCCTAAATGTTCCAACACCCACTGGACTTATACAAGCACCAACTTTCATACAAAAAAATCTGTGTTTTCCCTAGAACTACCCTATTATAACCCTAAATTGCACCACACATGCTTACCTGGCATTAGGCCAACTCATATCCCTTCATTGCCAAAACATCTGTTGAACAACCTCTTCAAAAATCCTCTTAAGTAAAGGCAAATGTGCCCTAACCCACTACTGCACGTGTTTGAACGCTAGCAGGCCTTCTACAGCCCGTGTTTACCTAACAAATCACAAAAACAGAAAAGTTCCCGACGGGACAAAAAGCTATGGGTCAGTTAACTGAAACTCCCAGCCATGCATGGTCGAGAGTTCGTCCAAAACCCTAGCTCCTTCTAGAATATAAAAGGAGGGGTAGGGGTACTATTTGGAGGAGGAAAATGATAGTGAAGAAACTTTGCACATTTGCCAAGCCAATTTGTCCCAACCCTTTAGCCTTTCCTCAAGCCTAAGGAGAATTAACGTAAAGCAGTTGGAGGACAAAAGAAGAGGAGGAGCCCAGGATTAGGATCAAGGAGCGGTGGCCGGTCTCTATTATTATTGTAAGTTGATTCATCTTGAGATTAATAAAAGAATACTTTTCCCGTCCCAATGCATGAGTTATATGTGATTTATGTAATCTATGCTTAATTTCTAACCCTCAAGTAGAAAAATAGCATGCATGTGTAGTGTTTTGTCTTGATTGCAGGTTAACTTTGGAAGGAGCCGCACGAGCAAGCAGTCAAGAAGCGCAACGGAGGATCTACACCAAACATCAGTAAAAAGGTTAGTAGTTTCTTTCCATGTATGTGTCTTGAAAGAGGGGTTTAAGTTCGGGGTGGTAGGTTAAAAGGTTATTTCTTTAAGGTCAAAACCTTCATGCAAGCCTAGCCCTAGCTTGTTAGTCTATAGGGTATTATTTCCCAACAACAGAATTGGGGACTCCATTGGGGAATATACTTTTTAGGGTTTTCGGGTTTGGTTGAGTCTTTGGGTAGTTTAAGAGATTAGATTTTCTATTTCTTTGCTTGTTGTTTTTATGCAAGGCATGAGCTAGTAGGGAACCTAGTTCTTTATACCATTTTTTCCTTGACTGTTGCTTAACGACAATTTTCTAGACACACAGAGGTACCCGCGGCCTGCAGAAGGTTTGCAAGCGGGTGCCCACGCCCTAACCTTCTATAGCCCGCATTTGAACGCTTGTTGTAGGGGTTTCAGTAGCGTGTACGAGTCAGAAAGCTTGAGAGGTGGTCCTCCTCTTCTCTGTCAGAATTTTACATTCTCAGGGGGCTTTCTGGATCCTGTCTGAGTCTTGCTGGTTCACAGTCTTGTCTTAATTTTCTTTATTGCGTTTTGTTATTTCTTGCAATTGTTTTTCTTTTCTGTTAAGAAGAAGCATCCAAGCCTTCAAGAGACCCTGGTTGTCAATACCAGAGGCCTTTTCCAGGTCTGGGCTGCCTGTGTTTAGTTTTTTCTTAGAGTTTATACATACACGTGGCCTATGCAAGTGCAGCCCGCGGGTACCCGCGCTCTGTTGTAGGTCAGCACGCGTTTGCACGCGTGCTGTTTCAGTGACAGTCGCGAGCTTGATAGGTTGCTTTTCAATCAAGGTGGGGTAGTCATCCCTTCCTGTGGTGAGAAGTGTTCCTCTCAGGTATTTGAGTCTAGGGTTGCACAGTCAGTACATTAGGGCCTCTTACCCTTAGCCTGTTTTTCTTAGTTGATATTTGATAGAAAAGATAAAAAGGAAAAAAAAATGTTTTATGGTTTTTAGACAAGCGGAAGAATTTGTGTTTTTTGATTGTCATAGTGTGTCTTTGCTTTGATTCTTTGCGATCAGTGATTTAAGCCAGAATTTTGTTTTGTTTTCTTGGTTTTGTGCTTGTCGGCATTTTCCCTTTGTTGCTTCATTTAGCACTTAAATAAAAATATATATATATATATATTCCATTTTCATTTTCTTCTTGGTTTGAAGATTATGTTTCTGCATCAATAGCTAGGAAGAAGTATTTTGTTCATAAGTTTTTGCAATGCATTTAGATCATAAGTAGCTCGTAGTCAAGAGAAATTACTTTATGTTTGCTGCATGAAATCTTAGAAAATTGAAAAGAAAAGAAGTCTTTCTTGTGTGAAAAGTTGTTGATTTTTGCATCTAGTAAAAGCATTTTGTTTCCAGCATTTTTCATTTGTTTTTGCTTTGAGTCTTTACACATCATCAGTTTCACCTTCATACCTATGACGTAAAAAATCCCATAAAAGCAACGCTAATTAAAATCTATTAGACTTTTTGTTTGTAGGGTTCATACACTAGTTCAGGACTAGGGCCTTGGATTAGGTTGGAGAGGAAACTCTCTAAGGCCAGTCAAAACCAAACATTGGAGTCTGTGATAGGGAGTGTAGAAGTCCAGTTTCGTGGAAGTTATCCGAGACCCCCCTCTAACACAGGGGCTAAACACGAGGTCGCGTAAGGAAAGGTAGCGGAGATAACCCCTCCAAAGCCGGACCGAGCGTAGTGGAGAACTCATATCGAGGATTTGTCTTGGGATTCCGTCTTTTGAATTTGCCACGGGGCTTCGTGGGTCTCGAATCCATTCGAGGTCCTCAGTTATCTTCCGGACCATTTGCTCTCGATACCCTTGACAGGTTTCGGGCTTGATACCCTGCTCATTGTGGTCTACCCGACTATCGACTGTACCCGCCTGGTGACTGTTCACGTGCTGGAAAACTACTTGCCAATCTTTCATAGGGACATACACAGGTGACTGCGGGGGTATACCGCGGTACCTAAGACAGACATTGGGCCACGCTTTGCAGAGTATACCAGGAGGTTTCTTCCATTTTCGAGTTGCACTTGCACTGGTAAGTTGCTCTAGTGTTGGTTGTTGTAACTGTTCTTCAAAATAGTTAGTGATTGCTTGTCTTATCTTTTAGGGGATTTTTTTTAGTGTGTGTTACTGTTTGAACGTGTAGAATACCTTAGCGTTTCTTGGATCTTGTCACACAGTGGAGGATCCCTAGCTCCGCCGGTCATGAAGGCTTTTGGGCCTGCCGTCGGTTATACTGGAGCCACCCCCGCCACCATTGAGGCGGAGGCTAGACCAACAAGGGTCTTTCGAAGCAACCGGATTGAAAACCATTGTGCCGGACCAACTCCCGGAGGAGTCAATCGCCAATCTTGGTTCGGTTGAAACCCCAACCACTGATACTTGGCCATCGGTCAGTGTACCAATCCTATTTTATGAACGCCTGTCAGTGCCTCACACAGCTATGGCAACAAACGTTGTTACTTCCTCTGGGAATTATTCCATTCCCACCACCGTTGCTACCACAGGAGAAGCATCTCCTAACTTGCCCTTGTTGGCGGTCCGGGCCACCATGGTCTCGGCCACAACTACGTCGCATAGTGGACCATCCCCATCTATCGCGGCGGCCACACCTCCCTTTACACCTAGTGCGACCAGCCCTCTGTTCTCATACGGTATGCCTAGTTCAGGCACAAGTCCTGCACTCACTCACTCCACTTTATAGACTTTGGGTCTGGGGGCAGGGAGCTCTACCGCTCCTCTGCAAGGTCAATTTGGGGGAATTCCTATCCCTTTTAATGCCTTTCCTTACATTGGAGGTCATATCTCTCCTTCGTCCCCTTCGCTTGGTGGTCTGCATCAACAGTCCGCCGGGCAGCCTACACACACGAGTTCATTTGGAGCTGGGAGTCAAGGAACACCTGCGCACACTATGCCGGTAGGTTCATCACCGTTTGTTTGGAACGAGACGTTTGGTAAAAACACTTTCGCATCGACTGCTTTCCCATCTGGGGCCACTCCCATTTTTGGACAGTCTACTCCAGCGCAGGGTACTATTCTTGTGCCGAGGGCACATATAGCAGGACTTTGGAACTCAAGACAAGGATCCGTTCCCTCCTCTGGAATGTCGTTCTGGGGTAATTCTTTCCACAGTCAATGGAACCCCGGACAGACTTCTACGCCTCTCCTAGCAGGACTGGCATGGGGTAATCCTTCCCAAAGTCCGTCAAACATGATGAATTCCCAACATCCTATGTCCTTTATGGGGAATCATCCAATGATGTCTCCATAGATGCAAAATCCTTATGCTGGTCAGGGCCATGGTTTCTACCAGAATCCGGGCTAGCAGCAAAACTTTTCCTGGCAACCTGGTGCCAGCCAAACTCCAGGACCCTTTTTTCCAGGCTATCAGCAGCAACCCAAACTACCATTCCTGGCGAAGTTACACTTGCCCGATTTGACAAGGTTGTTAAATGATCCTAACTGTCACGATCCACGTTGGCCTCCTATGCCAATGAAGTTGCTTTCAGACATTCCAAAGTTCGAGGCCAAGCCTAACGAAGATCCAGGTGATCATGTGACTCCTTTCCATCTTTGGTGTTCATCTAACTCATTGAAAGATGACTCCGTCCAGTTGCGATTGTTTCAACGCACTCTTATCGGGAGTGTCGTGAAATGGTACATCGAGCTTGATCGCTCACGATATTCTTCTTTTGGAGAACTAGCGATGACCTTCCTAAACCATTTCCAGTTACCTGTGAGATATGACGTGGGCATAGAGCTGCTGGCCAATTTCGAACAGACGACAGCAGACCATATCTCTGATCATATCTGAGAGTGGCGACGCCGAAAGAGTCTAATCAAAGTACCAGTTCCACCAACATTCCTGCTTGAGTGGTTCCTTAAGTCTTTAGTCCCAGAATTATCCAAAGACGTCGTGACTTCAGGAGTTTTCTCCGAAGAAGATGCCATCATGAGGGCTCAACAGTTTGAGCTCATCTATTCTCAATCTGGTTTATTATACAACATCCTGTTGGATGCAACACAATCGATACTGGATAAAACTAGACAAAGAGATGGACCACATGCCGATGGTATTGTTGGTTCAGCACAAACTAAGCCCGTTGAGCAATTGACAAAACAATTGCAACAGTTATCTATACAACACTCAGTAGCTATCTAGACTACTGCTTTGGCTGCTCCTCCTACCCAAACGTCGGAAGTACACTCCGTGCAGACGACTAACCCAAAGGCCACCCAGCAGCCTGAAGGGAAGAAAAAACAACGCAAAAAGGGTAAGGGGGATAAAAAACCCACTGAGAATGTTGGTGAGGGCACCACAGAAAAACAGAAGGCGAGGTATCCATGCAACTTGTGTGTGGAAGACCACCCGACCCATCTATGTCCTTGACTTGCAGAGGCCCAGAAGTTTGTCACACAGCAACAACAAGCCGTGTTGATTAATCCCTTTCAGCATGGGCAGAATTTAACACAAGCCTCTACAAGTGCCGAGGGGGGTAGCCAAGAAACCTTCCCTCCTCCAAACAATTCCTCATCCGCGAACGTATATATGGTTAGAGGTGATGCTTTAATAACGACTAGAGCGCACGACTATAGTAAACCAAGCGCCTCTGAGAAGGGAAAAGAAGCTGAGATCCCATCTCTTCCTCTACAGATCGAGAAGATGTTGGGTGAAACAATGACACACATTCCAAAGGGTGCATTTAAGAAAGCTTCTTACAACCTAAACGCAAGGGCCGCCCACAATTACTCTGTGGTGGAAGATTTATCACAAACCCCTTGTGTGATGTCCGCTTTTGAGGTCCTCCAAAGCTGCCCTGCTCAGAGGAAAGCCTTGTTGACTGCTATATACGACCGACTTAAAACCTCGTCTACCTTACCACGTAGCGTTTCAGATAGTAGTGGCTCATCCCACAAAAACTTTTACACGTAATATCTTTCACACGGTGGTTGACGAGGGCACCTCGACATGCGTTATGTCGTTAGCATGTTGGAAAGCCTTTGGCCAGCCCGCTTTGTCTCCATCACCTACTCTCCTTACTGCATTCGACGGTCGTTCTTTCTAACCACATGGCATCGTTCCTTCTTTCCCTGTGCAGTTAGGAGGGAAGACCGTGTGCATCGAAGTAGAGGTAGTCGATGCTCCCCTCGACTATAACCTCTTGTTAGGTCGAAGTTGGACCTATGCTATGCAAGCTGTGGTTGCTACAGTTTTTTGAGTCTTGTTGTTTCCACACGAGGGTCGGATAGTGACCATTGATCAATTGTCCTTCTCTAGGCCTGATCTAGCTTTGGGGACATCCATGGTTCCCATGATTGATAATCTGTAGCTCAATGTCATTAACGTAGGAGTTGGTTTGTGCCCATCCTTGATGGGTACTTTTGATTACCCACCTCCTCGTGACGATGTCAAATTTATATCGAATCACCACAAGGCTGATATTTTTCATGTTTCGTCGTTCCGCACGACTTACTTTGAGGATCCATGGATTCTTACTTCCCCATCAGCCATGATGGATGAGATGGGGCACTCCGGCATGTCCATGCCCTTGTCGGCTGCTGAAGTAGCGTACTCTTTAGTCCAGCAAGCTTCAGCTAACCTTGATCTGACTCCCGCACAAGAGTTGGATCCGCTTCCAGAGCCTATTTGGGCTTAGGGTTCTCTTGCTACCACCGATTCATTAGACTTAGTCTTGCCTTCTGACAAAGCATTAATCGAAGCAATGACTAGTCCGGAAAAACCTTGGGACGATCTTCATCACAGATCATATTTCCTCCCAGAGTTACACCGAATCGAGGTAGGAGAATTCACTATCACCATGACAGGAGATCAGCCGTGTCCTATTAACCTCTTAGCTACACAGAAAATTTATGCTAAGGGGAATATGGTGACTATCGCTGAAACTATACCTATTGATATCTCCCGAAACCCTGCCATCGTGGAGAATGTCTTCGTCGGAGTGGATTTCTCCCCCGAAGAGATTCAGATTTACACGGATCTTTTCAAAGAATTTCGTGACATTTTTGCCTGGTCTTATGAGGAAATTCCAGGCATCGATCCGAAAATAGTTGAACATGAAATCACAACGTATCCTCATGCCAAGCCTGTTCGAAAAAAACGTCGTCCAGTTAATTCTAAGAAAGAAGCAGCCATTAAGATTGAGGTTGAGAAATTGCTCAAGGCAGGGTTCATATACCCTATTCATTTGACTCAATGGGTGTCAAACCCCGTGCCGGTCGATAAAAAACAAGGCATGATTCGTGTATGTACTGATTTCCGTGATTTGAACAAGGCGTGTACAAAAGATAATTATCCAACCCCATTCATCGACCAGATCATTGATGAATGTGCCAGTTGTGAAGCCTTTTCGTTCATGGATGGTTTTTCGGGCTATAATCAAATCCAAATCAAATCTGAGGACCAACACAAAATGACATTCATTTGTCTGTGGGGTACATTCGCCTACCGTAAAATGCCTTTTGGTCTTAAGAATGCTGGAGCCACTTTCCAGCGGGCCATGTCTTTTGTGTTTCATGACCTTAAACATATAGTCGAGGCCTATCTAGATGATTTAGAATCACGCTCTCGCAAGCGAAAGGATCATCCTATGCACCTCAGACTCATCTTCGAATGTTGTCGCTACTTCAGGATTCGCTTGAATCCCAACAAGTGCATCTTTTGCGTTACGTCAGGATGTTTGTTAGGTTTCATTGTATCAACAATAGGGATTATGGTCGATCCTCTTAAGGTGGAGGCAATAATCTAGTTGCCCCCCCCACGCACAATCTTACAGCTTCAAAGTCTTCAAGGAAAGGCGAACTTCTTACGATGCTTCATCGCCAACTATGCCGAAATCACCAAGGGCTTTATGTGTTTACTTAAGAAAGATGTTCCTTTTTTCTGGGACGACACCGCTCAACGCTCTTTCGACGCATTAAAACACGCCCTCACAACCACACCTCTGCTACGACCACCTAATTATAACAAAGACTTCTTATTATATCTGGCTGTCGTAGAGTCAACCATAGGCATGGTTTTAGTTCAGGAAGATGATTCATTTTCTGAATACGTGATCTATTACCTGAGATGAGGCCTCGTAGGACTGGAACTTAATTATTCTCATCTAGAAAAACTTGCGTTGGCAGCCATTCATGTTGTTCAACGGTTCCGTCACTATGTTCTGTTTAGCAAGACCACCGTCGTTGCTGTCGTGAATCCATTCCAGTACATGTTGACATGATGAGTTATCGGCGGAAAAATTAGTATATGGATGGTCATCCTCCAAGAATTTGACTTAGACTTCGTTTCAGCAAAGTCCAAGAAGTCATTGGTCTTCGCAAGAACTTATTTCGGAGCTTCCGGTTGAGTCAGGTGACGTTGTTCCTGAGGAATCGCCTATCTGGGGGGATATGTTTTTGATTGAATCTTTAGACCCCTGGTACGAAGATATACTGATCTATCTCCATACTTTGAAGTGCCCCACCTTTGCTTCTCGTGATGAGCGTCGGTGGATACGCCGTTAGGCTAAGAACTATTTCATACTCGATGATACGTTGTATCAGAGAGGTGAAGATTGCGTCTTGTGTCGATGTCTCACTCATGAGGAGGCCATCATAGTGCTCAACAATTGTCATATAGGGGCGTGTGGCGGTCACTTATCTGGGTTGGAAACAACCCAAAAGATTTTATGAGCAGGTTACTTCTGGCCCACACTTATCAAAGATTGTATCGAGTCGGTCAAGAAGTGCCATCCGTGTCAAATCTTCTTTCGAAAGATGAGGGCACATCCAGCTCCTATGTTTCCTGTCATCACAGTTGGTCCCTTCACCAAGTGGGGGATTGATTACACTACATGCAACCCCCCGTCAGCAAAGGGGCACCGCTATATCATCGTAGCTGTCGACTACTTCACTAAATGGGTCGAAGCTATGCCAACGTTTAAAGATGATGGAGAGACAACAACTCTCTTCTTATTCAACCAGATTATAGCATGGTTTGGGGTCCCGAGAGAGATTTTCATTGATCATAGCAGTCACTTTTAGAATCAAATGATGTCCGAGTTAACATCAAAGCTTGGGTTATGGCAAGAACATTCATCACCTTACTACCCCCAAGCCAATGGGCAGGTGGAAGCTGTAAACAAAACTCTTAAGATGATTCTACAGCGAACTATCAACTCAGCCAAGTCAAACTGGCATTTGATGTTATACTCAACATTATGGGCTTACCGAACATCAGTTAAGACTGCAACCGATTTCTCACCTTTCCAACTCGTTTACGCGCTGGAGGCAGTCTTGCCCATCGAATGTCAAATACCATCTCTAAAATTGGCAGTACAATTATTGCCAGATACTTCTCCACTTGAAGAGCGTTTAGTACACCTTGAGCAGCTTGATGAGCAGCGTCGCGATGCGTCTCTGGCCAAGGAGGCTCATAAACATAAGGTCAAGTTTCAATATGATAGGTCCGTTCGTCCTCGGATTTTTTCTGAGGGTGACCTTGTCCTGGTCTATGACCAAGATAAGGACCCCCTGGGGGCAGGAAAGTTTAAACCCATGTGGTTCGAACCCTTCATTATTAAGGAGGTTTTAAAAAAGGGTGCTTATCGTTTGGTCGATTTTGAAGGGAATGCTTTGGCGGAGCCTAGAAATGGGCTCTACCTCAAAAAGTATTACTCATAGACAGGTCACTGTGGGTAACTTTTTGTAACATATGTATAGTCTTTGTACTATCACTTTTTTACGTTTCTGTTAAAAAGTGTTATGGATGTGTCATTGATGTTATCTTTCATCAATATGGAAGATGTCAAGTGAGTCTGAGGTGTTCATTGGGTATGCGAATGGTGCTAGTCGACACAAGTGGAGGCTTGCCTCCGCAGCTTGGGTAATCTTTATGCTTAGGTGACACCACAAAGAGGTATATGCTTAGGTGACACCACAAATAATGTTGTTGAGTATAGTGCAGTTATTGAGTTGCTCTGTGATGCATTGTCATTGGGTATCTCTCATCTCCGGGTCTATCTAGATGCTCAACTGGTTGTGTCACAGCTAAATAGAATATACCGAGTTCATGATCCAACTTTACACCGACGATTCCTTAGGGTACGTCTCTTGGAACGCAGCTTTGATTATATTACATATTTTCATGTTCCTAGGAGATTAAATCAAATCATAGATACTCTAGCTAATCACATTTTAGATTGGCATCCCGCCCACACATAAGAAGATCATGGACATAAACATGCAAATACATCTTTGCACACATAATCCATAAGACACAGAAAAGAGATAAAAAAAAACCCATATATAAACATCATAAAATCCTCAGAGTACATAGATGGGCGCAAACACCTCAAAAGTGGGAACAGTAACGAGTCACTGGGCTTACGCCCTCAAAACATATATACATATCAGTGCTCGTGGCACATAAAAAGTCTAAAAGTATGTTCAGGGCCTATGGGCCCTGTTATAATCATGAGCAGCTTGGGATAAATGCCTAAATAATCAGACCCATGTTCGAGGTGCCCCCAGAACATGGTTCTGCATGGAGGGTGGCAGCTCCTCTATCTCTTCCATGGGAACTGTGCGAGTGAGCGCAGTAAAGTTCCGCTCAATCCACCTCAGAACCCTCTCGGCCTCTCCTGCTGGGAGGTTCCCTGATACTGCTGCTCCTCCGACAATGACAGCTGCGGCTTCTGGCCGGGGGAAATGCCTGGTCCATGCATAGTCGGCAGGTCGCACGGGTCCCACATATGTATGCAATGAACATTCACCCATCAAAAACTCTAGTATACAAAAAAC
>JZKD02S2109558.1:256378-273160 GCA_000966675.3 Picea glauca
CACCATGAGGCCATCAACCAGCTGGTGTCATGAAATTCATAGAACTTCACCACAAAGTATGTGTTCAACTGCTCCTTTGGGTCCCTGAGCTTATAATACTTCTCAACTTATGTCAGGAGAAAAACTCTGACACACCCTCCATTCTGATCGTTGATCAGGAATTTTTGCGCTTCTTTGTGATAAATTAACCAACTCAGGGTCTCGATGCATGGGAAAACTAGAGTTCGGAAGGCTACCATGTGCAAGCATGATCACCGAATATTTGGGAAAACTTGGTCATCTAGCGCGCTTACATCCAGGTCACTGTGTAGGATAAATTCTGGGTAATCCTCCTAGTTAATTCTGTTGAATAGATCTCCCCACTGTGGGAGCATTATTTGGGATCCAGTGGTTGCTTCCATATCGCTAAAGACTAGGGATCGAATGAATTCTTTCTTCATCGATGTTTTAATGACCGGCTCTGCCCTGGGAGTGTATTCCAACTGCCTCGCAGTACCAAGAGAAGAACCCTCACCAATTTCTGCCTCCTTTAGCTTAGGTTCCCTCGACGAGCATCTGGTCATTGGCTTTCTTGGAGGCATTTTTTCTTGTAGCTCGAACATAGTTAGACACTATGTGAAAGATAAAATGTTGATATATATAACAAATAACGACCATCGAACTGATAAAATTTTTGCTAGCTTAACCTGGTTTTGATGGCCTGAGAATCAACGCAGTAGTGAGACGCTCACTTTGCTTCTTTGGATGCTCTGGAAATGGAAAATTGTATGCAGAATAGAAGCGTTCGAAGTTGTTTTCATGATTTAAACATAGATGAAATTACCTTATTGCATCAACTATTCAATTCAGGATATGAGTGTGGTTCTACAAAATTTTCCACCAGATCTTCATTAGGTTTAAAATTAAATTCGATCGTAGGTCGGCGGCGTGGGTGTGGGCTATAACGTGGTCTATCAAAAATTTCAACTTCACATTGTTCCATCGACGCACAGGGTAACAATGTATGTGGGGAGAAACATTAACTGGCCTATTAAATGACATAATCTGATTGTATCTTATGCTGAAAACATCCCATCGTTTCGCTAATCTAACTGGTGGATTGGGAGTCGGGGTTTCTCTTTAAACGTTGTTCGTTGATATCTCCTCAAAAAATATCCGATGTCGATCCATATTTCCGTACAGAGGCGATGTGGCAAAGATGAATTGGAAGTGTGACTAGGACACAGGGAATCTTAAGGAAACTTGGGACGAAACTAGATTGTACGAAATCCCTATGTGACAAAGACATGTGGCACTGGAAACTGACATCTTCATTTAATCGTGTTATTCATAAACTGGGACTTTTCCTTAGCTAATAGTTCTAACAACACATCATACCCCGTCGACACCGAAAAGTATCAAGGATCGTCGATCGCTGACAAGATTAAACAAGCGCTCTCAGATTAACGCCCTCGAAAATTGCCGATGTCAAAAGTGCATCGGGGGTCGGATATCGAAGGTTTGTCATGGCCCTTGTCAATGTTTATCCCTCTTGTATTTCGTTGACGTCGATGGGGATCGGCTATCTCTTGAATATTCATGGTGAATAACTAACACAAACTTACTCTGCCTTTTACCGATGTCAATCGTGCATCGACGATCGACAATTAGTGTTACTGTGTAGCTATTTTACCTACTTGGATTCTGTCGATGCCGAACACAAGTGCATTAGTCACAATGTTAGTTGTAGATTCTTAGTTATAATGCCAAGTTCTTTTAGACACAAGGTTTCATTTAATAAGTTCAAACAAATACAATTTGATCAACAAGAGTCATGAAAAAAAATAAACCATCCCTCCATAGTGAACTTAATTCAAACAGTTAAACAAAAGAAAACAAGTGGTACCCAAAAGTGACAGAATTTCATAAAGCTTTTAGGGTGTGTTGAGTGCTCAACATAATGAAAGCCCATTCTTCTCTTATTGCTGGCCACTTTGGTGTAGGCAAGATAGTGGATAATTTGTAAAGGTATTTCTATTGGCCTAAAATGAATGAAAGTTTTTCAAGATATGCAAGAGGATGTTCTTTATGTGCTACAAGAAAGCCTAGTAATAGAAAGTTGGGTTTGTATACTCCACTTCCAGTTCCTTCTCGTCCTTGGGAAAGAATTGCCATGGAATTTGTAGGAGGTCTACCTATGTTTAAAAAGAATCATGATTATCTTTATGTTGTGGTTGTCTGTTTCAACAAAATGTGTATTTTGATGCCTTGTAAGAACAATGTTACAACTGAACACATGACACAAATGTTCTTTCAGCATGTTTGGGTACATTTTGGGTTGCCCAAATCCATTATTTCTGATCGATATTCTTGATTTATTGGGAAATTTTAGTCAAGCTTATGGGCACTCATGGACACCAAGCTGAAAAAGAGCAAATCATTTCATCCACAAACCAATTGTCAAACAAAAGTGGTGAATAGAACAATAGTACATCTTCTTCGCGGTTATTGCAACAAGCATCCTAAGATTTGGGATGAGCAACTACACTACATTCAACATGCTTGCAACCGGGCTAAGCACTCTTCGACTCAAACATCTCCATTTGA
The DNA here is from genome assembly GCA_000966675.3 of Picea glauca. Classification (NCBI taxonomy): domain Eukaryota; kingdom Viridiplantae; phylum Streptophyta; class Pinopsida; order Pinales; family Pinaceae; genus Picea; species Picea glauca. Next base: position 258,965 of record JZKD02S2109558.1, read on the forward strand.
GGCATGTTTTGGTTATTTGCCAAAACCTCCTTTAGATTTTATCTTTGGGAAATACATTTCTATTGATGGTCATTATGACATTGATAGAGAAAATAATTTCATTGAACAAATTCACTTTTTGCATCAAATGGTACAAGAACAGTTGGAAAAGAGCCAAGCCAAGTACAAGACAAGACATGACAAGCATCATGTTGATCATAGTTTCCAAGATGGAGATGAAGTTTGGATTTACATTAGCAAACAAAGGCTTAAAGGAGAAGGTGAAAAATTGAAACCAATTAGATATGGACCTTTCAAGATTCTTGAAAAGATTGGTAACAATGCCTTCCATTTGGATTTGCCTCCTTATATGAAAATGTTTGCAATTGTAAATGTTGAGAATTTGAGATTGTATGAGCCTCCTTTGATTGATTATCAAGGAGAGAATGTTCATTTTCCTTCCATAGATGATTTCTCCCCATAATATATTTCAGAACTGCATGAGGATACAACCCTTGACAGGGGGATGCGAACTTCAAAACAAGGGAATGTGGAATACCTTTGTGTTGGTCTTAAAGGCACAAACACAAGCAAAGACAAATGGGTTGAGGGTGGAAAGGTGAGGGAACTGTACCCTCATCTTCAAATAGACTGAAAGTAGTCCTTTGGAGGTCCAAAATCTTCCCAATGGGGAGGAGTGATCCAAGGGATCAAAACATGCTCAAAAATCAAAGTACTCGAAATTGCTTGAAAATAGACTTGTGTGTAGGCCTCGTCCTCACGATCCCAACACAACTTGATTGAGTTCAAATAGACATCATATGCGAGAGATATCGCATTCTCTCCACTTTTCCAAACATGCAAAATTTTGTTGACTGTACAGTTTGTACATGCCACATGGTAGTTGATCGTACAGTCCGTACAGACCATACAACTAACATGGCAGGGCAACTTGAATTGTTGACTAGGTAGAAGTGCTAACGTGGCAAGGTGGTTGACATATGACATGGACCTATCTGGTTTTGACATGTGGCGTGTTGTGGACCAATGGTATGGTGCCACGTGGCCTAGACATGGGTTGTCACATGGCACCCCTCCATGGTGTAAATTTTTTGTTGGAGTCTGCAGGGGTTGAACCTAGGACCTCTAGCAGTGGTAATGACTTGGCAAAGGTTGGGCTACCAGCCTGCCCATGTTTGGAACTTAACCTTAGAGTGTTAAACATTGTATTTATGTTTGATATTGATCCAAAAGGATACAGGGAGGCCTAAGGATAACTCATAATTCCTAGTAGTTCATCAGAAATCTCAAAATGGCCTCAGCAGTTGGAGAAAAGGAAAAAAATCAAATTCCTCAAAACTTAGCAAAGTTGGCATCATTGAGAAGAGCACGTCACAATATTTCCAACGATGTAAACGGTTCACCAAACAGAGTTATGGATCGAAAGATATTCACAGTCAAAGTTTTGGTCAACCTAGACTGGTCAGCAAGGATGAGTCAACAACCGTACTACTGACTTCAACATCAATATGGATGATGTTAGCATTTGTACAGGGTATGTGGCACAAACATAGATTGACACATGTCATGATGACATCAGCATGATGATGTAGCAACACCAAAAGCTGTCACATGTCACCCATTTTTGGCATTTTCTGATTGGTATGTTGACCAATGGAAAAGTACCATGTGGAAGTCCATACAACCACATGGCATGCCATACATGATGTGGTAGAAACATGGCATCTGTACAACCACCTAACAGGTGACGTAGCAAGCTGACCAAGCAGGAGGTGGTGTGGCAGTAACTGTGTAAGAAGATGATGTGGGCCAATGAATGGTCGCCATGTGGCAATAGGAAAATTTCCAATGAAGGCCCATAACTAAAATTGGAAATTTAAAAAAGGTCGGCCCACCAAATCTGATAGAGGTTCCACCAAATCTGGTGGTCGACCTCCATTGTATTAAGGCTTTCAACAAATCTAATTGACGTATCTCCAAACTTGGCGGTGGTTACACCACCATATATATATCGTTGTAACTATAAGCCAAAAGGGGGAGGCTCGTGGGTTCGACCCTGAGACCTCCCTAACCAATGCTTTAACAATAGCCTGCTCCAACCGATGGGCCAAATGACCGATTTATATAGTCCACCCACCTTTTAATTTAAAAATGCCTATTGCCAATGCACGGGAGGAAGGGATCTCAACGGTACGGTCGGGAACAATTTACGAGGCAAGTACATAGAATTAATTGCATATTCAAAGCACGAAAATCAAGATGATATTTCTCATGGGCCTAGGAGTTCCTGAGTCAAATTGAGGCATTAAGAAAATCATTTTTGGGTAATTCAACACCATGAATTCAATGGTGTTGTCTGTTTTCTGATCTGAGCAAAAATTCTGCAGCTTAATTCCAGAATGAGGTATATTTATGTATTTTGCAAAATTATTTTGATGAGTTAATAAAAAGGCATACCCATTTGAGAGCAGGACCCATAGATGTAGTCCATCAGGGACAAACTCCGTTATCAAGTTTTTGTGTTCAAATTTGATGGTTATGTCTCTTTATTATTGAGATTTTCCTTCTTTATGGTGCACTTCACTTTATGCTCATTTAATACAATTCTTTAATAAGTCACATTGATGAAAAGATCTTGGATCATGTTGGTATCAGAGCAGTCATTTTTGACTTGAATTGTTGAGTGTGAATGCTTACTAGGGCCAAGCATAAACAAGGTCAAGGAACACCTAAGACTTTCAACTCAGAGATTGGTCGTGCATCCTGAAGGAAGAAAATGGATGAAGAGGTCAAGCATGATGAACAAGAGAAAAAATTCCATATGGTCTTCTATTGCATGTCAGAAATGGTCGAGTGAATGTATGGAGACTACGAGAAGAGGATGAAGAAGAAAGGGAAGAAAAACGAAGCACAAGCAGATGAAAATGCTTCAGTGAACCAAGAGGTTGGAGGAGACCCCCCTCAACCTCCATCTTCACCATCGAGTTCTAGCTCTTCCTCGTCTCATCATTCTCATCATTCTAATGCTAGTCATAAAGCCTCTTTTAAGAAACCATTATTAAAGATTGATGTAGTTTTTTTTTTACCTATCTTTAATGGAGATGCTAATCCTGAAAATCTAGATAATTGGATCCGATAGGTTGAAGTATATTTTTGTGTACAACATATTGACGAAGATGAAGTAAAAGTGCAATCAACCTCTCTTCGGTTGGAATGCACTACTCTTGTATGGTGGGAGATCAAGCTTCAGGAAAAAAGTAAGTGTGGTAATCTTCTTTCCTCATGGTTAGAATTTAATTCAACAATAAGGAAGAAATTTTATCCATTGGGTTATTTACATAAAGAAATGATGGAATGGCAAACTTTAAGACAAAGTAAAGGTCAAACAGTACAAAGTTTCATGGAAGAATTTAGGAAGAAAACACTTGCACTAAACGTTCCTTTAGATTCTTATGAAACTTTAATGAAGTATATTGGAGAACTTATCAGTTATATTTGTCGTACTTTACTGTTGTTTAACCCCACCAGTCTTGATGAAGTTTGTTGGCAAGCCACTCACCTTGAAAACAAAGGAAATAATGTTCAAGACGATCCCTCAAAGAAGCCTTCCAAGTTCCCACATAATCAGTTTAAAGGAAAGTTTAAAAAGAGGGACAAAAAGACCGCCACTACAAAGAAGGGAGAAGGAAAACGATCTTGCACTCATTGCAAGAAAGATGGACACGACGATGAGAATTTTTGGAAACTACATCCGAAGAAGAAACCAAAGAAGTTCGGTGGAAAGGGAAAGACAAAGATCGTTGTTACAGTGCAACAAGATCTCGGTTTCGATTCAGGAGATGAGGAAAAGATCATAGCGGTTGGAGTACAAGGTAAAGATTCCCTTCATGCTAGTTCAAGTTCCACCAATGAATCTCATGATGATGAAAGAAAGAGGAATGGATTATTTCACATAAGGGTTGTATCTAAGCATAATAAGATTGATACTTTGTTTGATCTAGGTTCCCAAGTTAACTTAATATCTGAGACACTTTTCAAAAAAATGGGTCTTGAAACAAAACCACATCCAAAGCCTTATCCTCTTGGTTGGGTATGCGACAAAGAAAAACTTAATGTCACTAAGCAGTGTAGGGTTAGATTTGTTATTACTTCAAATTTGGTTGATGTAGTTGATTTGGATGTTGTTTCACTTGATATATGTGGCATAGTGTTGGGGAGTCCATATCTTTATGATAGAAAAGCAGTCTTCTTTCATCATGAGAAAAAATATCACCTTACTAAAGGAGGAGTGGAATATATCGTTAGATCCCACAACATGAAGGTTAATACAACACTTGTTAGTGTAGGAAAAATGAAAAGACTCATAAACACTAATAAGATATATGCACTCATTGTTCTAAGAGAAAAGGACGTTGGAATATCCAATGCCTTCCAAGGATGTGATCCCTCCCATAAGAAAAAATTAATTGATATTGCTTCTAACTATGATGAGGTCTTTCAGGAACGAGATGGATTACCTCCTAAGAGGTAAATCCAACATGAAATACATATTCAATATGATTCTCCCCTTCCTAATGTGGGAATGTATTGAATGTTTATTGTAGAGATGAAAGAAATCAAGAAACAGGTACAGGACTTGTTGGACCGAAGGGTCATCATACCTAGTTCATCTCCTTGTGGTTCTCCAATTGTGATGGTGCCAAAGAAGGATGAAACATGGCGAATGTGTGTTGATTATCGAGCCTTAAACAAAATCATGGTGAAAAATCGATACCATATTCCTCGTATAAATGATTTACTTGATCAATTAAAGAATGTTGTTTATTTCACTGAGTTGGATTTGCTTAGTGGTTACCATTAGATCAGGGTTGCAGAACAGGATGCATGGAAAACTGCCTTTAAAACCAAACATGGTCTATTTGAGTGGTTAGTTATGCCATTTGGGATTTGTAATGCCCCAACAACCTTCATGCGTGTAAGGAATGATGTATTCAGGCCATTCTTAGATGAATTTGTAATTGTGCATTTAAATGAAATTCTTATATTTAGTGGGACTTGGGATTATGTACGACATGTAAAGCAAGTATTGGATACTTTGCAAAGGGAAAATTTGTATGTAAAATTGTCAAAATGTGAGTTTGGAAAGACTGCACTGGTGCACTTAGGTAATATTGTAGGAGGAGGACAATTGAAAATTGATCCTTCCAAAATTGATGTAATTGTAATTTGGCCTGAGACCAAAAATGTAACCAAAGTACAAGACTTCTTGGGTGCAGTTCAGTACTGGAGGAGATTCATCACAAACTTCTCATTTATTGTAGCTCCTTTGCATGCCTTGACCAGTCTGAAGAACACTTTTAAGTGGGGAGGAAAGCAACAAAATACCTTCGACACTTTGAAGGAAAAGATCAGTACAAAACTAGTATTAGCATTTCCAAATCTTCAACAACCATTTGAGATCGAGACAGACGCCAGCGGTTATGCCATAGGTGCATTATTGATGCAACATTGTAATCCTATCTGTTACCACTCTGAAAATTTTAACCAAGTTGTTGTTAACTATTCTACATATGATAAAGATTTGTATTCATTAGTTCAAAGTGTAAAAAAATGGAAGCATTACTTGTTAGGGAAGGAAACAATCATACATACATATCACCAACCCTTATAGTATCTCCAAGCACAAACCAAGTTGTAGCAATATTGACATGACAGGTGGATGGGTTTTCTTCAACGCTTCCATTTGGTAATAAAGTATAAAAAGGGTACAAGTAACAAAATAGTTGATATTCTTTCTAGACCTCCTATTTTTTCTTCTATTGTTTTGAATAATGCTTCTTTATCTCATGATAGCTATGTTGAACAATCTATTGTTGATGAAGATTTTAAGGATGTATTTGAGAAGCTAACCCATGGTGCACAGGTGGAGAACTATTGTTTGCAAGAGAGCTTACTCTACCATCTTGAAAAGATATGTATTCCTAAAAATGAATGAGTCCATGTAATACAAGAAGCTCACACTTCTCTTGTGTCTTGGCATTTTGGGGTAGGAAAAACCATGGCTCATCTGCCAAGGTTTTTTTATTGGCCTTAGATGAAAGAAATTGTAACCAAGTATGCAAAGGGGTGTGTGATGTGTTCTACTTGTAAGCCCACTAATAGAAAATTGGGGTTGTACTCACCACTTCTTGTTCTGTCTCATCCATGGGAAAGTATTTCCATGGACTTTGTAGGGGGTTTACCAATGTCGAAAAGGGGTCATGACTACTTGTATGTAGTAGTGGATAGATTTATCAAGACGTTTATCTTGATGCCATGTAAAAATCAGGTCACTGTTGAGCAGACTGCTAATCTCTTCTTTACGTATGTTTGGGTCCACTTTGCGTTTCCCATGTCCATTATCTCGAATCAAGATACTCGATTCCTTGGAGAGTTTTGGACAAGTTTGTGGAGAATGATGGACACCAAGTTGAAGAGGAGTACAAATTTTCATCCACAGACTGATGGTTAGACAAAGGTTGTTAACCGAACAGTGGTACATTTTCTTCAAGGCTACTGTAGTAAACATCCCAAGTTGTGGGATGACTAGATACCCTATATTCATCATGATTACAATCAAGCCTTACATTCCTCCACTCAGTGTTCACCATTTGAAAAATGTTTTGGATACTTTCCTAAGTTCCCTTTGGAATTGATGTATGGGAAAGATGTCAATTTAAAAGAAGAGAGAAATGAAGATAGGGCCTGCAAGTTCATTCAATGGATCCAGCAAATGCACCAAGCAGTCAAGAAACAATTGGAGAAAAGTCAAGCACAATATAAGGCTCGACATGACAAGCACAGAGTTGATCATCAGTTTCAAGTTGGAGACCAAGTATGGCTTCAAATCAACAAGGAGCAGTTGACAGGTGAAGGTAATAAACTCAAGCCTATCCGTTATGGACCCTTCACTATTTTGGAGAAAAGTGGCACCAATGCTTTTCATCTAGATCTTCCACCTTATATGTAGATTTACTCAGTTGTAAATGTGGAAAACTTGAAACATTTTTGAGCCTCCCATGATCATGGATCAAGGTGAAAAATTTCCACTTCCCTCGGTTGATGAGTTTTCTCTAGAGTACTTGGACGAGTTAAAGGAAGATATGATTGTGGAAAGAAGGATGAGGACTTCACACAGAGGTGATGTCGATTATCTTCGAGTGGGCTTAAAGGGCACACATCCAAGCAAGATAAAGTGGATTGATAAAGACAAAGTTAGGGAACTCTTCCTTCACTTACCTATTGATTGATAAAAGATTTTGGTGGTCCAAAAATGTCTCAGTGGGAAGGCGTGATCCAAAAGGATCCAGGGAGGCCTAAGGATAACTCATAATTCTTAGAAGTTCATCAGAAAGCTCAAAATGGCCTCAGCAGTTGGAGAAAAGGAAAAAATTCAAAGTCCTCAAAACTCAACAAAGTTGGCATCATCGCGAAGAGTGTGTCATAAGCTTTCCTGAGTTACAGATCCAAAGATATTCACAGTCAAAGTTTTGTTCAACCTAGCCCAGTCAGCAGGGATGAGTCAACATTTTTACTGTTGATGTCAACATCAATACAAATTATGTTAGCATCCGTACAGGGTACGTGGAGCAGTCAGAGATTGACACGTGTCATAATTACATGGAAGCACCAGAAGCTGCCACATGTCACTCATTTTTGGCATTTTTCGATCGGTATGTGGACCAATTGAAAAGTTCCATGTCACAGTCTGTATAGCCACATGGCAGGCCGTATAGGACGTGGAAGACACATGGAATCCATATAGCCACCTGGAAGGTGACGTGGCAAGATTACCAGGGAGGAGGTGACATGGTAGTGATTGTGTAAGAAAATGACGTGGGCCGATGAATGGCCGTCACATGGCCCAGTCATGGGATACCCCATGGAGTGCACAACTACCCAATGAGGGCCTGTAACTAAAATTGAAAATTTTAAAAAGGTCGGCCCACCAAATATGACGGGACGAAGGTTCCACCAAATCTGGTGGCCAACCTCCATTGTATCCAGGCTTCGAAAAATCTAAATGACGTATCTCCAAACTTGGTGGTGGTTACACCACCAAATATATATCGTTGTAACTATAATCCAAAAGGGGGAGGCATGTGGGTTCGACCCCTCGACCTCCCCAACCAATGCTTTAAGAATAACCTTTGCCAATCGTTGGGCCAAACGATTAAGTTGGATAGTCCACTCGCCTTTTAATTTAAAAACACTTATTGCCCATGCACGGGAAGATGGGCTCTCGATGGTACGGGCAGGCACATTATGAGGCAAGTACAGAGAGTTAATTTTAGGTTGTAGGCATGGAAATCGAGACAAGATTTCTCATGGGCCTGGGAGTGCCAGAGTCAAATTGAGGCATGGAGATAGTCATTTTTGGGTAATTCAATGCCACGAATTCAATGGTGTTGTCTATTTTTTGATCTGAGAAAAACTTCTGCAGCTTAATTCTAGAATGAGGTATACTTATGTATTTTGCCAAATTCTTTTTTTGAGTTCATAAAAAGGCCTACCCATTTGAGAGCAAGACCCAAAGACGTATTCCATCAGGGATGAACTCCGTTATCAAGTTTTTGTGTTCATATTTGATGCTTATGTCTCTTTATTATTGAGTGTTTCCTTCTTTATGGTGCACTTCAATTCATGCTAATTTAATACAATTCTTAAATAAGTCAGATCAATGAAAATATATTGGATCAGATATAAAGTATGGTTCGGGCAGAGAAAGGGCCAGGGCCTAGCCCCAACCATCAGTCACAATGACCTCCAAACAATATCACCATTCACACACAGATAGATCAACGATTTGCCACAAGTCCAAAGGATGCAAGGAACTCTCCAATGTTAACCCTGGTCACACGATACCTTACCATATATGACCACCAAAATGCATGGCATATTTCAAATGGCTATCCAACGGATCCAGACTTGGTGCTAGGACATGGCCACATGGAGGCCATGAAACTAGGACCTTCGCCAAGAAAGGAGCTATGCCTCCTAACTATTCAACATAATTCCATGAATTGTGAAATGTGCACGGTGCTAGGTTTTTGGCACGGGAAACACCTGTGAGCCAGGTTAGTCACACACAGGTGCGAATTGGAGGAGCAAAGACAACAAAGAATTAGGAAAAATTCCAGGAAGTGTTTCCTATTCAATTGTTTTCCAAACCAGGTGCAGAAGAGCCCAACTAGGGGTTTTTAGACATTCTAGAGCCATTGAAGCCATCTATCTTACATTTTAAGCATTGTAAAGCATTGATTTTGACACTTTGAGCATTAATGAAAAAACATCCATTAGAAGTTGGACCGGGAGATGTAGCCCAAGAGAGGGGTGAACTCCTTTATCATTTTGTTGTGTTAATGTGTTTACTTTGATGGCTATTATGTTTCTTTATGTTGCTCATGTTTAAGTAAAAACTCATTAAGTTTTATGTGTTTGTAACTTGATGTTATTGCCCAAGTACATAAAATTTGCACTTGCAATTTTAAAGAGACTCAAGCCTTTTCATTTTCAGATCATGGTTTCTCTTGGTAGAATCGTGGCACAACAAAGCCTTCCATACGTCATCAAAAATTCCCCATGTTATGGCACTTTATGGATATCATCCTCCATCCATTAGATTACCCTTGAAAAGGCAAGTGAAGGTTCAAGTAGTGGAGGACCACATAGAGGACCAACGAGAGGTTATCAAACTATTGAAGGAAAACTTGAATACAACACAAAATAAGATGAAACAACAAGAAAATCAACATCATAGAGAAAGGGAATTTGAAGAGGGGGATTGAGTATTTTTAAGGCTACAACCATACAACCAGATCTCCCTCAAGCAACAAAAGAAGGAAAAAAATTAGCACCCAAATATTATGGTCCCTATAAGGTGTTGCAGAGGATTTAAAGTGTGGAATACAAATTGGAGTTAACTCCATATTCACATGAGCATTCAATATTCCATGTTTCATGCTTAAATAAGGTAATCAATGACCAGATCCCAGTTCAAATTATTTTACCAGAGATCAATGAAGAAGGGAAAATCATATTAGAACTAAAAACAATCATTGAAATGAGGGTTAAGTAGCTACCAAATTGATAAATTACTAAGTTCCTCGTCAAGTGGAAGAACCTACCAATAAAATAAGAAACATGGGAAGATGATTTATTCATGCAAAAACATCTGTAGTTAATCAAGTGTCGATGGAAACACTTGTTTGAAGGGGGGAGACATGTTAAGCCCTTATAAAAAGCCCCATGTTAAGAATTAATCCCCATTTAAAGCCCTAAATATTGATTTGTTGTATTTCTATGGTTATATTAGTATTTTCAACTAGACCTTTTAATTGTAATTGTACCCTTGGTCTCCTATATATATACCAAGGAGACCTAGTTTTAGGATCATCTCATCTTGTACAATTGTTCTATTGTAAAAGGATGTTGTCCCTTCAAAGAGGCTTCACATTCATTCTTCTCTCTTTAACAAGGCATGGAACTACTTCCACTACAAGGAGAACACCTTTTTGCAGAGGTTTTTATGGAATCTCCATTCCCTTAGTTGTTTATAGCGGAGGTTGTTAGTGGAGGCAGGCGACTAGAGGTTTTTGTGGAGTTTTCTTTTTCAGTTTTCCTTTATGGTACATATGCACCAATGCACCTCTAAAAACTACCACATCGATGCTTAAATGTTCAAACTCCATGTTACGATTCATAGCGGAGGCAAGTCACTGAAGGTTTTTTTTCTCGTTGTACCTTTAAGGAATTGACGCATTGGAGAATTCATGAACAATAACACCCCAATATTCCCATGTTCTAGTAGCACCACCATACTTTATAATAAAATTACATGCATCGAATAAATCACACTAGTGATGTTGAACAACACACACTGATGCACATAATTGTCTAAAGGCGCACCGTAGTAGGGTAAATAAAAAAAAATTGCCAAAATGATTTTCTTAAAGTGCCCCTGAAGAAGTATAAGTCCAACACAAATCCATAGTTGGAAATAAGTTAAGTTAATTTCCATTTACAACGTAAGAAAAGTTCGTTTAAAAGAAAAAGTTAAAAGTGAACACCTCGAAGTTTCAAGGAAATATTCCATAGTTGGCATTAGTTAAGTTAATTTTCATTTACAAAGCCCGTGGTCATGGTAAACCATTGGCTCATGGTATTCCCTTGGACCGTCATTTTGGTAAACCATTAGCCCATGGTTTTTTCTTACAAAGTACCAAAATAAAATATTGGAAAAAAGAAAAAAATATATATAATATTATTGGGGAGAGAGTAAAAAGAAGAAATCAAAGTCAAGTGATATAGAAGGAAAAGTATTTCATAAGAAGTGTTTTGAAAATTGGAATATAATATTTAATTACTTTATATTAAACTATAAATATACAGTAAAATACAGTAAAATACAAGGTTATATATATATTCTAAACAAGATTGGCCTATCGATATACCTACCACAATGTAAAAACAAATGATAATGAGTAGCAAGTCACCATCAATGATCAATCGAGTGTTGTGTATGCCTTTGCAATGAAAGAATATAAAAATTAATGTTTGCAAGTGCTATTTTATATCGTAGTGTGGTGTCCATGGTTTGCAACAACTGCTTGCTACGATAATGTTTGCAAGGGCTATTTTCTACCTTTAAGAGGGGGAAATCAGGATATATCTCTTACTTGCCAGCAAGAACTAACGAAAAACTTGTAAACGGATTCAAATGTTTCACAACACAATGTGAAATTTGGGGAATAAGACTTGAGTTCATGCATATCCCAATTTAGTTTCTTATGCATTAAATAGTGTATTAATTAACTTACATTAAACGGATTCAAATGTTTCACAACACAATGTGAAATTTGGGGAATAAGACTTGAGTTCATGCATATCCCAATTTAGTTTCTTATGCATTAAATAGTGTATTAATTAACTTACATTTAAAAATATCAATATTTTAGAAGATTCTAAATTAATTAATTAATTAATTTAGTTTGCATCGAATTTTTATTATACACGAGTAGCCATAGAATCTAGAAAGCTAATACCTTATCCTCATTTTTGGGCGTGGAAAATTCGTCCATGGCTAAAACAATATTCCTTCATGGAAGAAAACAAACATTTTAAAATTATGAAGGCAAGGCGATGGATAACTGTATTAGTAGAGCCAACGCAATTAATGTACACAGAGCCTATAACTTTATCCCATGTGTGCCCGTGGAAACTACATCCATGGCTATAACAGTATTTCCTTCATGGAGAACAACGAACATTTTAAAATTAAGAAGCAATGGATAATTGTGTTTGTTTCACTGACGCAATTAATGTACACACAACATATTACTTCATTCCCATGTGTGGTCGTGGAAAAAATTTCGATGGCTAAAACAATATTTCCTTTGTGGATAGAAACTAACATTTTAAAATTACGAAGGTGATGTACCACCTGGAAATATATGGATACACGTTTCACGATTATGAAATGTGTACGAAAATTCCATCTCACATTTTAGGCCTATAGCTTGAAAATCTCGAAACGATCCTCTAGCTCCGGGAAGAATTCACAAAACATCATCTCCATTGGGAATTGAATAGATTTTTTCCAAGCACACGACATGTGATAGGTAAACATTTAATGGTTTTACATAGCCTCTTCAAAGCTCATTGTCACCTGTGCAATAACAAGTTAAATTTAAAGATGAATAGGAAGATCGAAAAATAATTTAAATATTTAAAGAAAATACAAAAAAATGCATGGTATAAAGTTAAACTTTGGAAAATAACCGGAATTTATGGTCAACATTTGAAGTAATAGACAGTCACCAGGCATATCGATTACTATATACCATGTCATGGTAGGTATGATAAGTGAAAGGAAAGAGATGTAAATTCTAATTCAAAGGATCAAAAGACCAATTCAAAGGTTTCTAAAGAATAAAATATAAAGTTACTACAATTTTTTTTTTATGAATTTCATAAAGAATTCTGGTTTTTTCGCGAAATGTTCTTTTTGTGAAGAGAAGTATTATATTTATATATAGTCACTCATAAATAAAAAAGTCATTTGCATGAAGTGTTACAACATGTTTCCCTTAATCAAATATCGAAATGAAGTAGAATTGATGAAAATATATACTACGAAGTTATTAGATAGAACTCAAAGACAACTTGAGCAAACTCTCAGTGATAATTCAATGAGATAGGAGAAATTGGAAATGTGTTGAGATAAGGAGTGTCACCTCGAACAAAAATGTGATATTGACTAGGAGGAACATGCAACTCAAGAATCAAAGGAAACAAAATCCAACTTGCAAGTCGTGCATCAAACACCACTCCTACAAGATGCCACATGTCAATGTATTGGAAAATTGCAGTTGAAATATCAAGAAGATGACTCACATATAAAAAGAAAAATAGAAGACGAAATATCCAAACTCCAACAAAATCACACAGAATTAATGGAAATGTTAAAAAAAATTGAATTAAATTCTTATTAGCAAAGATGAAGAAATTGTGCAAAATCAAATAGAATTGGAGAAGCAAGATACATAAATTCATAAATTTCAACAACAAATTAAAGAGTTGCAACAAAAAATTAGTAATATAAAAAACACTCATAAAAATAGTATGAAAATATCAATGAAGAACTATCGTCCAAAGATGAAGAAATTTCTCGTTTGAGAAATCATAATAAAATTCTACTTGTAGATATGAATAAATTGAAGAAAAAGAGGAAGACACAACAAGTAACTCAAACTATGGATAAGAGCACTAGAACCAACTTTATCGACATGGAAAAACCTATTATTCTTATCAATGAAGTATTATCAGTAGAAGTGTTTCAAGATGTCGATCTCAACAAACAATTCTATGATAAAGCAACATTCATAGATTTAGTTGAAGTTGAAATATTGTTGATCGCCACTAATAAAGTCATAGGTTAGTCAAAGGATGTTGTCACACCAATAAATACAAAAAAAATAGATATCATCATGACGACTCAAGTAAATCACAACAAGACTAAACTAGGGATTAAGAAGGATACAATTCCTAGGAATCCAAAAATATATTTTCCCCGAAGTCAACAAAGAAGAATGTATCCATAATCTTATCATCAGAGAGTTCGAGAAAAAATCCACCTTAGATGGATTGATTCTTTTT
>JZKD02S2109558.1:276162-316832 GCA_000966675.3 Picea glauca
CAATTATTAAAATAATGATAATATAATATATATTAGTAAAAAAACATTGGAATTATTTACTATGATTTGGATTTAAAGTTTATAAATGGATTGTTAAATTAATTAAAATAATGATAATATAATATATTAGTCAAAACATTAGAATAATTTAATATGATGTGGATTTAAAGTTTATAAGTAGATTCTTTAATTAAATTGAGTAGTTAAGTTTGATGTATATATAATGTTGTAGGGGTACATAAAATTTGAGATTATATCAATAAAACTAAATCAATAATTTTAAATATTATTATTTTTTATTTGAAAAATAAATATTAAAAAAAATAATTATTAATAATATTAATAAATATTTAATTAAATTATAATAATTTGAAAAATATGAATTCTTAAAAATACATTACATTAATTTATATTAAAAATTTACTAAATACAATATTATAATACACCAAAACCATAAATACCATCAATCAACTAAATTATAATTTTACAATATTATAAATTTGGAAAAAATTCAGGACACTTATTTTATCCACAAAAGTAAATTTGGACACTTAATAAACTAGCATACTCTCTAAACTAGAAAATAAGAATACCCAAGTAATAAAAGTAAAATAAATAAAACTAAAAAGGTATAATATATAAAACCTAAACTATTCCTAAACCATAATCCAATTAATGTAAAATATTATTATTCCAAGTTATGATACATAATATTATTTTAATTTTATGAATTTAGTTTCAATTTTTTTAAAACCTTTAAAAGTATTAAAAATCTTATTTTTTTTTTTATAAATCTTAATCATATTAATTATGAATCCATAATTTAAATGAATCTATGTTTATTTTCAATATAATTAAATTTATTCTCTATAAATTTAAATATTTTTATGTAATCATGAACAATTCTGATTTATTCTTGATAGGGATTGAATATCTAATGTTAATACAAGTTTGTAATGTATATAGATAAATAATTCTGATTTATTCTTGATAAGGATTGAATATCTAATCTTAATACAAGTTTCTAATGTATATAGACTCAAAAATATTCTTGTACGACTTAAAGTGATTACAGTTGATTCTTCTTTATAAATGTAAATATATGTTTTGATTTATTCTTGATAAGGATTGAATATCTAATCTTAATACAAGTTTGTAATATATATATATAGACTCAAGTTTATTCTTCTTTATAAATCTAAATATATGTTTTCCAATGAGAGAATGATTTGGTTTATGATGCATACTTATATGGTTTATACATCTAAATATTATTTTCTCTGCATTGTTCTTTTATGATGCATGTTTTACACTCAATATACACATAAATATCATTTTGTCTCAATCAAAATTGTTTGTTTGTGATGCATGTTTTTCATTGTTTATAAATTCAAACTATGTAGTTTGGTTAGTTTATGTTCCTTTCATTTGACTACAAATCAACATTAATTTAACTTAATGGATGGAGCGTCTTAGATTGGATTCACTTAGTTTAATGTAAAATATTATTATCACAATTTATGATGTAAAAGTTAACAAAGTTAGCAATAATATCATAATTTCATTGGTACGCATTACTTATTTTTGTATACTCTATACACAACTTACAAATTCTTTTAATCCTCAAAAGGACTGATTAAAATAATAACCTTCCTATCTAAATCCCATCAAATATGAAAATTTAATCTTTTAATGAAAAATTATTAATAAGTTCTATCTATATTATATGATATAAGTAACTAAAATTATGGAAATATCACATTCTTTTATCTTTAAGTACTTATAGTATAAGAAACTATGTTTGGTCATATAAAGTATTTGGTGGAAGAACTTCTTTAAGTATGCATAGTATAATAAACCATGTTTGGTCATATAAAGTATTTGGTGGAAAAACTCCAAAATCTTTGTCAACCTCTTCTCATAGACCTTATCCACCTATAAATGATGTCCTTAACATATATTGGAGGGTATACGTGTAATGTATCAACATGTCTTTTAACATATATTGGCGGGTATAAGTGTAATGTATCAACATGTTTTTTAAACTCTAGGAATCTTGAAGTTACATAATATTGATCTAATATTCATTCTTGTAATTCATATTAGTGTAATATTTTTTAGAGGAAATCTAGAAAATAATGTTTTTCCTCAAATAATTTTTAAAAAATATCTTAATTTTTTAATGTCCTTTTTTTTTCTTTTTCATATAAGTTCACATAATATTTTGTTGCATCAAAATTATATAACAATGATTTATTTTCTCTCTCATTACTATTTGTCTACAAGTTCTCCACGATTATCCCATGAAGTTCTCCATGTGTTTTTTCTGAGACTAGGAATCCAAAGTGTAGATAAGACAAGGTGGAGTAGTAGAACTCGCAATGTAGTGATGCTAGTGTTCCTCTTTTCCCTTCTGATGAGCCTAGCTAGTGTGATGAATGTATTAAGGAGCCTACAAATTGTCTAAGTTCATTCATAGATTGATGGAAGTTATATCATGTCTAAGTTGAGATATCATCATCATGTATTAGGGTTTCGGGTGGGTACGAGGTAGTAGAGTGAACCCGATGTTGTTCATGTGTTTGGTGGTCCCTTTGAACTATATTAGAGTTCAAAGATGTCTTCATCGAATGGTCTCAGTGAATGAATATATTTGCAATCAACAATTTTCCTATCAACAAAATATTATCAAATCATGTAAAGCATGAAAATAAGTCTACTATAGAATATTTTGGTCCTGTCTAATCTATTTATTGGAAAATAATGATTATTTTTTTACTAAAGTAGGGCGATAAAAAATTTTGGTCATATATAATGTATTTATTGGGAAATAATCATTTTATGATTATTCTTTGTCTTGTGATAAGTTTCCATTTTTTTTTTTTTTTAATTCTTATGTTTTCTACCATGTTTTTGGTTTTTATATAAGTAGTGCATTAACTTTAAACATGTTATAAATTTATATACTACTTTGAAAATTAGAATGATTTTATAAAAATATATCATCCTTCTATTCAAGCTTTGGAATATGTATTTTGCATTGCAAATGCATGGTTTTTAAGAAAAATATCCATTTAGTCATTAAACACCAACTAATTCAATATCTTCTACTAAATATATAATGTCAATGAAACTTAAAAAGAGTTTCTCCTCCAAGGTGCAAACAATTTTTTTTATCTCTGCTTATAATGATAAAATAGAATCAACAACAATGTTCCTTTAAGTGATCTATATATCAAAATAAAAGACACCATAAAATAGAACTAGGGTTTGAAAGTGTCTGGGCCTTGTTCTGTAGTGCACATAAGTCGCGAAGAGTCTTGATCTTCAACACTTTAAGTTTAGCAGCATAGACATTTATTCTAGTGAAAACCCTGTTGATGAAGCTCAATGTGGAGGCATTTGATGATTCAGTGAAATTTTGAGTATTTAGGTTTGATCTTCTTATAAGATTTTCATTGGATGAGTGTAAAGATTTCATATTTTGAATCTTTAGGTCTGTACTATTATTGATTTGCACACAATAATTCACCCGATCAAGCATCTTCACTGCCAATTTCCCTGGAAGCACCATTTGAGGTTGCATGTGTATAGAAGTCTCAGTGTTTTGGCATTGCTTTGACACAAATAAGGTATCTAAAATTTTGCAAGAATCCAATCCAACTATCTCAGAAGTAGGCACACTTCCAAGCTCTTCATTAATCTCTGTTTCATCACCAATACCAAGACCCTCAGCTTGAACCATTTGTTTTGTAGGAACGCCCTTGTTTACTTCAACACATGCACCACCAGAATCTGCATATGTTTTTTATTTTCGCAGAAACAAAATATTATAACCAAATATAATAAAACAATGTGCTATATAACCATATATAACAAATCAATTATAGCACAAGAAACTACATATAGCCACAAATTTGAAGAGAATGGAACTCTACTGAAGGAAAACAACCCAAATAAGCATTACTTCCAACTCATTTAGAAGTTTCTAACAAATGAAATGGTTCCCGGAAATAAATGAAAATTGTACATGTAGACTTGACATAGAATATTCCTAGTAAAAGATTCCACACAAGATCCTGAAGATGAATTTATGTTACTCTGGGATACGATATTTTATTATAAATAAGTACTACAAAAATAGTCACTCGATATGTAACAGGTCATGGTCTAGACATACTTTCACATCAGTACCCAGCCCAATACAACACAAGTTATCATTCTGATCATAGATATCCATTGACCACTGTAACTTTGTTATTTTAATAAATCTCAAAAATCACAAAATCTCATAATAAATTCCATATCATTTCTAGGAGTGACATTTTTTTCATAAATATGTAAAAAATTCTTCAATCAGAACACAAAGACCTACACCCAAAGCCCTATTATGTGTGCAAGGCATCAATGATCAATGAAATTAAAGGTCCCATCTGAGTAAACAAAAAACTGCAATGAAAACACAGATAATTAAAGTAGGATTCCAGAAAGTCTATATCTATATGTCCATTCAAGTTCAAAAAAGAATAAAGTCTATATCCATATGTCCACTCAAGTTCAAAATGTTAGAATTCAACCAATCCGATTTCATCAAACACATCATATATTTAAAAATTAAATGTTACCATCTAACATATAAGATTTCATCAAATACGTCATATCTTCCATCAAATATGTAACAATGTAAATAAAAATTTCGACTATGCCACATGTGTGTGTGTGTGTGTATAAAGAGACACAACGATATGCCTATTTTGGTTCCAGGTAGTGTCCCACTATCTGGTTTATATTCGAAAGAACTTTGTGTCCCACTACCTAGCACCAGAATAGGCATATCGTTGTGTCTCTTATATATATATATATATAGGTAGAGGGACACAAAGTTCTTTCGAATATAAACCAGATAGCTCTGTAACCTGTCACTGAAATAGTTATCTGCTACTTTCTCTCTATGGAAGCCGTAGTTAAACGTGTGTTTTGATTCTGAATGGACTCCACGATGTTGTTTTATTTCAAAATAATCCTGCAGCTTCTTATATGGTCTTTCCAATCCAATGTTTTGATTTGTTTCCTTGTACTTCCGACTGATGATGACAATGATAGTTCTTCCAGTGTTTCCATGTGTTCCCTGTACTTTCAGTCGATGACGATAATGAAGGTTTTTCGCATTATTTTTTGTATATGGGAATGAGAACAACTGCATTAAGGGAAACATAGTGTAGCTGACTATTTCTCAAGGGACGCTTCCCCCAGTCACTCAACTGCATACTTTTGTTTAAATTGCCTCCCAATATGGTCTTTGCAAGGCCGTAAAGCCCCCCTTGAATGGATTGAAAAACATATTGAATGTCTAATGTAGGCGCTTCATAGTAGTGAAAGCACTCCAACTCTCCATAGGATTTGGAAAGAAGCTTCAGGTCATGGTGACCATGTCCTGTACCTTGATGAGGACTTTCAACATGAGGGCGAGTAGCCAGTAGATGTACACGCAACAGAATCAATGATGATGCTCGCACAACCATCTGGACATGGGTGGCTTTCTACAGTGGATCTTGAGTGTAGGGGAGCGTTTCCTTCCAAAAATCATTTTAAAGTGGTTTTTTCCATGGTAAATGCTTTGTACTCCTCATCAGATGATTTATCCTTCTTTAACCAGTCTTAAGTGTCTTTATGATGTCGTTAGAGACACGACATAGGCAACATGGAAGTATGATGTTTGCGACACTTGCAATACTTGCGACAAAAAATGCGACACTTGCGACATTAGTAATGATGACAATGGGTCATCATTGAAGTGAGTAATTTTGATGTGTAACAGATTGCCCCCCCAAAGTGCGAAGTCAGAAGATGGAAACTGATGATTGAAGTACTTTGTAGATTTTTTCGAGAAAGGGTATGGATGTGGAGAACCTGGTAGAAGCTGCACACAACCATCAAACAAATATTATTACATGTTCCAAACCCAAGGCATGCATACCTATGCTTGAGTGATAAAGACTTTCAAGGTATGGCCACCATTAAATACACCATGGATCCATAATTATATTGAAAAAAAGGTATAGCCACTGAAGATACAATGTGGATATATACTCCTATGACCTGAACTGATCGTAGCCATGAAGAATACACAGTGGATCTATGAGACGACAAGGCATAGCCATGACCAATACAAAGTGGATCTATGTGATAGTATATGTGTCAATGTTCAAAAGAAACTCCGTCGCAACCTGGGAAAAATACATATAAGAGTGATGACTCAACCTAGGGTCTTCTTACCGATCCCGATGTAGTACAAATCTAACCATGTGAATAGATGTCCTGATGTCGAACATGGCAGAAACCACTTGATTATCGGTCAATGAGGTAAACCATTAACAAGCGTGAGGGAAATCACTATTGATGTCAATGATTCCCAAGGTACTCTAGTACATTCCAACGAATGTGAATGGATGAGATGAAGTCGAACATCCGTGGAATCATCCGATTAGAGGTCAATGATATAAACCCACTATCGAACGTGAGGAGGTTTTCCATTGAGGCATGCAGGTCCCAAGGTACTAACTCATTTCTAAGTCTAGTTCTCGGATAATGTGCTGAAGTCGATAGGAAAAGACTCGTCGAAGGAGGGCCTTGATGTATCCCCCATCAACGACACAAAACTGACACAGAGATGTAATTAGTGGATCAAAAGAACATAGATTGACATGGGTATTGAAACAAGATATTTGTGGTGGCTAACTCTCGAGGCAGATACTTCCCTTGAACACTAAGGCATAACAACAAAAACATGACATGGACCAAAACATGATGATGCAATGGATACAGTGACTTTCGTCAGGTGACCTAAAGGAGTAATAAAACTCATAGGATTGGTTCAGTGTAGAGGTTAAGTGGATTAAAATGTGTGCAAAGACAAAGTGTTGTATTCAAGGGTGACCGTAAGAGTTGCTGGCAATGTTCTAAAAAATGGCTTGGCTTGCTTCCTTGAATTTTTTCCCCCATCCAGATAGAAGAGTACCTCTTTTTAATTTAACGAGCTCGAGGAGGGTAACACATGATCGATATAACTCACCTTCGGTAAGTCCCTCTTTCGTTATTTAACGAACTAGAAGAAGTAAGGGTTTGGTCCTGTATGGGTCCTTCAATGTATGATTGTTTAACGAGTCTAGAGAAGGTAAACTCGGTGGTTTTTCATATTTAGAGAGTCCGAAAAGAAATTAAAGATAACTCCAGGGTTGTCCTTTTTCATAATTTTAGTCTCGCGAGGAAGAAAAAGAGATAAACTACCACTTGAAAAACGCCCTTTCAAATCTTTTAACGAGTGTGAAAGGAAGCAAGATCACTCGACAATATTTTCATGTTTAGAGAGTCTGAAAAGAGCTTAAAGAAGACTCTAGGGGGTTCCTTTTTTGTATATCCATGCGAGCCTGAAAAATAGATAAAAGGTTGCTCGGTTACATTCTCATACTTTTACAAGTGTGAAAAAGAAAAAATACTAAGCTCGGTACTCTGCCTCCATCTTGAAAGCTAGTGGCTTTACTCCAGAATGATCATCAAAGGCTGGAGACATGCCCCCAAAGATTCAATTCATTCACCGACTTTGAGGTTGTCACCAATTTTTGTACTAGATGGGGAAAAAGGATAAGGGTGGATGAAATGAAGGTGCAAATATGAGACCTAACGAAGGACTCGACTCGGCATCTACGAGATCTAGTGAAAGACTTGACCTGACAAGAGAGGTGACTAATTCATTTTTTAACGAGCGTGACATAGGAAAAGAACTATGCTCAAGGCTCCGGGTTCAATCCCCATATTTTTGTTTCATTTTTTAACGAGCTTGTTACAGAGAGGAAAACTATGCTCGTAACCTCTATTTCATTTTTTAACGAGCTTACCACATAGAAGAGAAACTATGCTCGCAGACTCTTCTTGATCATGGATTCCAAGAGGGTAACGCTTTGGAAGGACACCATGTCAAGGGACAAAACTCGGTCATGGCTTCCAAGAGATCTTCACTAGGTCAACTATCGTATCTAAGTCATCGGAAGTTGAAGTCATGGGAGACAACGCCACATAATTGACCTGTGGCAGGGGTGATATCGACTACATATAAGAACCGTTTAGGGAGGTCATTGGGTTGATGGTCAAGTCAGGGCCAACAAATGAAAGTTGATCAATAGTCACCATTCTTCCATCACATGGGAAAGATATCACACGAGAAAGAGTGGATACAATAGATTTCATGGCATAGAAATAATATTTCCCAAGGAGTAAATCGAAATTCAAGGGGTCCTGGACTACCATAACATCAATAAAGACAATTTTCCCTCCCAAAGTGACAAGAAATTGGGGAAGGATCCCTAAAGGGTGAATGGTTTTTCTGTTAAAAGAGAATAGAGTCTGGGTAACCGACACAAGCTGAGGATAACCCAAAGCTTTCCAAGCAATAGAGGAAAAAATACTAATGGACGAACCTTCATCTATCAACGCATGAGGAATGTCCTGACCACAAAATTTTACTGTAATCTTGAAAGGAATGTGGGAGGGAAGATGAGGTCCAGTTAGCACACCCCAATAAAAAAGGATGGCCTCATTACTTGGGAGGGGGTTTTGCAGGAGAAGGAGTAATGCACCCCAACACAATATATTTTGTATCAATGAGAAAAACGTGGGTAGAATCAGTTTTACTCTCGAGCGAGAGAGTAGGATTGACTGATAACGACATCAAATTGACCACTTGGGTTTCATTCTCCAAAGGGAAAATGGGGTCGACAGGTGGAAACAGATCGACCGCTTGGGTTGCACTCTCTAACAGGAGAGCAAGATCGACCGAAGATAGGATCATATCAACCACTTTGTCAACTGGTTTAACTAAGGACATGACCAGATTGACGACATGATCATTCAGACTGACCGATGAAGGGACTGAAGAAACCACTTTGGCACTCATAAGAGGAGGAGTGGGATTGACCATGTTGGCACTCTCTAACGGGAGAGCGGGATCAATTGAAGATGGGATCGGATCAACCACTTGGGTTTCAATTTTCATACGAAAAGTGGGGCCGATTAATGATGGAACTCGATTAACTACTTTGGTTAGTGGTTCAACCGAGGATGAAACTAGATTGACCACCTGATCAACCAACCTGGCCGAGGATGGAACTGGATTGACCATTCCATCAACTAATGACGGGTTGGGGTAAATCTTACGATAACTAGTTGGAAGTTGAATATTTTCCAAAAGAGAAGAAGCCTCGTCCATACGAGGACAAAGGTGAGAATAATGATCACCTTTGCATAACATACAAGGAAATTTGACAGTTGTCTTCTTCTTACCAACATTAACGTCACTAGTTGACGGGGCATCACCAACATGACCAATAGGGGTCGATGATGTGGAGGACCACATTTCCAAGACCTTGGGAATACCAAGGCAATCCCACAGAAAGTGGTCACCCTTACAAAGACTGCAAGGGAATTTGGGTTTCAGATTCTTCATTTTAATCTTATCAACCTCATCAAAACTACCAATACTATTAATAGTAGCTATTTTCTTGGATCCAACATCTGATGTAGTTGGAGGCTTCGTCCCTTTCTGGTTATTCTTCTTCTCTTTTTGTTTCTTCTTCTTCTTATCAACCTGGCTACTCTCTTTAGATATTTCACTAGGTGAAGAAGGAGAAATGGAAGGAGACCCGACGGGCGAAGAAGGAGAAAGGTCGACATGAGGTTGATGTGTGGGTGGTGTGCTTACATCTGAAACACCTGCATTTGAGATCACCAGAGTGGAAAACAACCATATCGGTAACCCAATTGTGAGACCTGGAAGGCTCAAAGTAGTGATGTAAGGAGGACCAACATTTTCGTAAGAAGGAAAAACAAAGGTTTCCCATGGAAAAGGGGTTCCTTCATTGGTCATTTCAAGAACTGATGCCATAAAAAATAAATATCCAACCTAGATTATGCTAGGGAGAACAAACAACACACGCTAAAAATCTAGTAAGAAAATAAGAAAACAAAACCTTCTTGCAATGAGCACATGAGTTGGGGATGAAATTCAATGTCGCGGGAACAAAGTAAGAAGGGGCTGAGATAGAGCGGGTGGAAAAGTTATGTTGATGACTTGCTTAACGGAATTACGCCTTGGTGCAAGCTCCCACACACAATTGTGGGTATACCCTCCAAGGAGCCCGAGTGAGTTTGGCCAATGTCGATTCCAGGTACCGTGAAGACTTGCCCCTCCATAGTCACCTTGTGTAAATACCCTAAAGAGATAGGGCACTAAGGTTACCAACTACAACAATAATGCCTGGGGAAACAGTCGACAGTCCGATCTACGCGTGAGGGCAGGGTATCTGGCCTGAAATCAACTTGAAAGGCTTCCACTCATCATTGTGGGTATACCTTCAAGCGACCCCCATAATACGCACAGTCTCTACACCAAGACCAACAAAATAGGGTGAGTAACTCTACTTGTCTCAATGCAACCTCAGGTTTGACTCTTGTGTGAGAAGGGCTTCCCAAGAAAAAATGTAGGAATTGGATATCACTGTTCCCCAACACAAGATCCTATGCTTGTTTGCAGCTTTGGAAAGTTATGTTTCACACCTATTCCAAATCCCTACAACTAATCTAATGTAGGTTTTCTACCAAAAAATGTAAAAATGTCTAATCAATTTTAGTTTAGCACTTGATATTAAGGCTGTTGTTTACTCAAGAGGAACATGGAGTGGACAATATGGTGTTTTGATCGACTCAAAATTTATGCAAAGAGATGAATATTCAATCTTTTCATTTCAATGAAAGCTATGCTACGAGAAGGAGAAAACATTCATCATTCGAGATGTACAATGTCCCAAAATGCCAAAAAAACATGCAATTCCGCTACTTCAAATGAAATCTAGTTTCACTACCCAAAAGAAAAAAATGCATCTATGTTATTTGTTTGATTATGATGTATACAAAAATTAAATACAAAATCTTCAATGCTCCACTACTTTCAATCAGGAGAAAGAGTCCTATGCAGATGCAAAAGACACGAAGAAAAAGGGCTACAAACAAAGCATGCACTCAATGCAGTGAGGTATGAAAGAAAACATGTAGAAACTTGTTCTAACAAGTAAGAACACCGTCAAGGATTCTACAACCAATCAAGAATTCAAGGAACACAAATAAAATGTAGAGAAGAATCCAAGAAAAGATAGGGAGAAAGAGAAATCACTCAAAACTATCCTGACAAAAAGGAAGCTGGAAAAGACAATTTCACATTTCTCAAAAAGTTTTCAAGATCCAAGCAAGAAAATAGGGAGTGATAAGAATAAAAAATCATCAAAAACCAATGTAAACAACTTCACAAACCAACCACATACTCTGGGTAAAGAGCTCTGCAAAACAGGCTGCAAAAGATTGAGCAGAAGAAGGCAAAAACTCTCAAAAAAGAGACTAGCGCTCCCCCAAAAGGGTGCACAGAGTGTTGCAACGCTCCCTAAGACACTGTAGGGGAGCGTTGGTGCTATAGTATGGTATACAGGGGGGCATTGGTCCTCCCATAAACTCAGAAAAAGAGCCAAAAACCATGCAAAAATTCACCCAAAATGCATGAAAATTGGTGAAATTACTAGTGAAGGTAGGAGAAGGTTAATGGATGATGAATAAACAATAAAAGTGATATGAAAGGTGGGAAAAGGGTAGGGACAAACCAAGGAAATACAAATAGTATTTCTTCCCCAGTGGAGTCACCAATTTTTGTTACAGGAAAATCCCCCTGCAAACTAGTGGATTTCCTCTTGGATACTAGATCCCTATAATCAAGACAGAAAGGTGCTAATTTGAACACTAACATTCCTTTTCATGAAGCTAAACTATTCAGAGAAGAAGAAGAAAGAAATTTAAATACCTCTACCGACGTTTGTCCTTGCTTGATCCACGCTG
Organism: Picea glauca; assembly: GCA_000966675.3. Taxonomy (NCBI): domain Eukaryota; kingdom Viridiplantae; phylum Streptophyta; class Pinopsida; order Pinales; family Pinaceae; genus Picea; species Picea glauca. The sequence goes on from JZKD02S2109558.1 coordinate 288,094, forward strand.
ATCTTGATCTCCAATTTCTTCAGAAGGCCCTGCAATACAATGAACAACAACAACGAAACATACTTCCTACCCTACCATGAGTAGCTTCATAATAGATCTATCAAAAGAAACAAGTTCATGAAACATACACAAACTTAAAGGAAACAAGCCAATCACATATTTATATTAATGAAAACAAAGCAAAGTGCTTACAACTATAGATGTAGATGCAACAGCTTCACTAAGCTCTCTTTGTCCAGACCCTTGCTCAAAATTTCCACGATTAGAATGATTGTAACTTTCATTGATAATTCTCCCTTATGAGATCATAAGTTTGATTCCTCTAAAATTCCATATGCCTTTAACCATGAGAAGGCCTCCTTATATAAGCTTGGAGAGACCCAACCACCTTAGAGATTCTTGGGATAGGTTGAGGATCTTTCTCCTTCAGTTGTGGATCCTCCCTAAGATCCAACCTTGACCTTAGATTTGAATCCAACTGATTTCCAAGATGAAGGGGATTTTCCCCTAATTTTCCTCAACAAAATAACGCTCCCCTCAAACAAGCTAGTACTCCCCCAAAAGGGTACACAGAGCGTTGCAACTCTCCCCCAAAGAGGGTTAGGGAGCGTTGGTGCTCCTTGATAGTGGGTAGGGGAGTGCTGCCCAAAATTTCCTCAAAAATGCCTGGTGCTCCCCCAAAAGGGTGTCTAGAGTGCCACAACACTCCCCTAAAGGAGGTCAGGGAGTGCTAGCACTCCCTAAGAGTGGGTAGGGGAGTTTTTCCTTCCAAAAATAATTTTTAAGTGTTTTTTTCCATGGCTAATGCTTTGTACTCCTCATCAGATGATTTCTCCTCCTTAAACTAGTCTTTGAAGGTGTCTTAAGTGTCCTTATGATGTTGTTAGAGACACGACATACGCAAGATGGTAGTATGATGTTTGCGACACTTGCGATACTTGCGACCAAAAATGAGACACTTGTGACACTAGTAATGGCGACAATGGGTCATCATTGAAGTGAGTAATTTTGATGTGTAACAACTGGGTTAGATTTTCTCTGTGCAATTTTCCTTATACAGACTGTTGTGATTACTGTAGGTTTATATTTTTGTGGCTCATTTTTGAAATGGATTTTTTCAAGCCACTTGTCAGTTTTAGACACACTTGAACTTGACATAATATTTTACTCCTAAAATGTGCCTTTCCACTAAGGTTTGTAACTTCCATTTACTCAATAGAAGCTATGTTTCTTTTTTCTAGGAAAAAAGAAAGTGGGCCACAAGTTAGGGGTTTTGCCTCTTATTGGTATAAATAGCATAGTGATAAAAAATCAGCCTCATTGGGCTCAATGAAACTCAACAACTTGACAAAACTCAGCTCAAGACTCTATGAAACTCAACGAATAGAAAAAAACTAAAAATACAGGAAATTTTGTGTAGAAAAACTAATACTGCCATTTCCAACCCAGAAAATCTTTAAAATAGCAGACTGAGGCGAGTTTGACGAGTTCTGACTAGGTAACAAGTCTTGGTGCAGATGCAATCCACCCTTGGATGTGGAGGTTCCCCCCCTCGATATTTTTGTTTTTGGCTCTCATTTTTGTCACTCTTAGTTTTCTGTTTTGAGGTTGCTTCAATGGTTGCAGTAATAGTTCCATGTCGGGTATAGGAACACTACATCCTTCCTATCAATTTTTGCAATAAAATGGACCAGGTGGGTACCAAAATTAGTGAATTGGACCATGCTTGCATTCTAAAAATCACCTAAACCAAAGGTAGACATAAATTTATGTTCATGTTTTCTTTTAATGTCCTGTGAGACCTGCCCGGTCTATACGACCTTTTCACTAAGAATCGAATTCAAAACTGAAAAAGGAGAAATAATTTAGAGTTTTATCAGAATTTAATAAGTTTTGATTAAACAAAAGTGTTGTCCATATTTCCAGGGCAAAATATTCACAAACTTTCCATGGCATAGAAACTGACCATTCAAGAGCATTCAAGCCCTGAAATTCGAAACTATAAATGCAAAAAGAGAAAACTATTCAAAATAATAAGAATCGTCAAAGGATTAGAAAGAAAACAAATTCCCTTGCAAACAGGAATAGTGGATTAACAGTCTTCATAGTCCTCTTAAAAGAAACATGAAAATACAAATTATAGGGCATTCAAGCCCTAAATTTGAATGTTAACTGGAAACCATTCAAAAGAATAAGGAACATTAAAAGCATCAATCAAATGAATCCACTTGCAAACAGGAAACATTATATTAACAATCTTCGCAGTCCTCTTACAAGAAAACAACATAAAAGGAAAACATTTCAATTTTTTTAATGAAAAAAAGAAAAGAAATCATCTAACAAGTGGAATGGATCCATTTGAAAGCACGACGCACTAAATCAACACTCATTGACATCCTTTGATGTCAAAAGAAAATCATAGAACTTTTAAAAATTTACCTATATATTTGCAAAACATTTACATACAATCATTCTATAAAATTATTGACAATCATTCTATAAAATGTTCAAAATTTGTAAGTTAAATAAAGCTTTTATAGAACTTTAAACTATTCGCAACTATCTGAAAAATATTTACAATGAATTTCAAATTGCCACATAATGTTTTGAAAAGTTCCAAATTAACAATATTATAGAAAGACTTGACAAAACTTTAAACTATTCACAATTATTTGCTAAAAAAATTAGAAGAATTCAAATTATGTGCACTGTTTCTGCAAAAACTCGGAGTTTAGGTATTTTTTAAAGCGTACACACTCAAGACACAGAATTAAGTAAAACCTGGGCCTGATCATATGATTGCACACTTTTCTTTGAAATAGGTGATAGGGTTGAGCAATGAAAGTGTGATTCTGTAGCCTACGTGATGAGGTCCACCAACATGATTCAGCTGCTGGTGTTGTTACTTACTCTCGTCTCCTGCACCAGAGTAGCGGATCTGGGCCTCGTGTTCGCTCATTACATGCTTTACGCAGAAGACACAGTGGAGACACTGAAAAAAGAGATCCATCTCACCCAGAGCAAAGGCATCAATGCTTTCGCCCTCAACACCAACATATGGCGCCTAATGCATGCAGACGCCATTACCAGGCCGCCCAGGCTGTCAGCTTCGACTTCAAGCTCTTCTTCTCCGTCGACGTCCACAATGACTCCAATGGAAATATAAGGAAATTGGGTAGAACCTGTCTTTGGCATTTTATCGGTACAATGAAATTAAAATCTGTGTCATGAAGGGGTCCAGGGAGATCAACAGATTGAGGTCGATAGTTCTGTCCGGAGATTGTTGTGTAATTTTGACTATTTTGTGGATGGTGGCAGACTCCCACCTGCGCCTGACCACGTCGAATTTGTTTCCCACCGCCTCTAAATTTTATGTTCGAAATTTGTTTCCCACGACCTCTAGATTTCCTGCTCGAAATTTGTTACTTGATTTTTGTGGAGATTGTTTTATTTGTTTGTGTGTAGATGGTTTTATTGCAAAAAGATTAAAAAGATAGTTTTAGAAAACCTGTCAACCAGTTGACAGGTTTTCTAAAAAATCTAACACTAAAGAATGCCTTCAGTGTAATTACATTGAAGAATTTACTAAATACAATATTATAATACACCAAAATCATAAATATCATTGATCAACTAAATTATAACTTCACAATATTATACTAAATTATAACTTCACAATATTATAAATTTGGAAAAAATTTCAGGACACTTTAGCTACAAAAGTAAATTTGAACACAATTACTTCAGCGGTGAAAACAAAAGAACAAAAGTGAGTTTGTATAGTTATTTATTCCACTGCATTGTGAATAATGATCGATGGTTCGAGGGCGTCCTTGTTACATGCAATGCAATCCATCCTGACTCTTATCTGACCTGAAATTAAATGAATGGTTGCCAACTTGACAGTGTTTCTCTCACTTTATCTCTTCCAAGGTACCTTATGTGTGCCCAATACCCCAAATGAAATCTTCCAAGGTACCTTGTGTGTGCCCAATACCCCAAATAAAATCAATGCTAGTCAGCATTGTTAGTAGTTCCACACAGCCTGCAAGCATGGGGTATGGGTAAATCGGGGTGAGAATCAAACTTGAGACCTATTTTAAATATTTCCTTCCATTTACATGATATTTGTCAGTCCGTCTACACCCTTGCAGCGCTTGAACTTAGCTAATATTAAGCACCGTGTAGTGAGCTAATTATTGTCTCACCGATTAATGTATTATGTTTGTTTGATGGTGAATAGTGTGTATTAAGCATCATGCAGTAAGCTAATTATTTCTTCATCACTTGGTGCATCATGTCTATTTAATGGTGAAAGGATGTACCAGACATTGAACCAATCATTGATTCACTGTATGGTGTTTAATGTTAGTCCCAATAAAAAAACAGTCCTGCATGGAAGAACTACCTGCAACCAATAGTAAAATAACATATATAAAATACCAACTGTGGGCCTATATGTATGCAGATTTTGTCATAGAGAAAATTATGCACCATGCAATAAGCATGTGGTATCCAACCTGTTGGATGGAAAGATAATAAACTAATGATTAACTTACTACATGATGCATAGAATAAATGTACACTTTTAAAAACATTTTTAATAAAATAAAATCTATCTAAATATTGGCACAACCATCCCCATGATGCATAAAGTTGGCATAGGAAGATTCCCAAAATGGATGGTAGAAACAAAATGAATTTTTTTTGTGAGGATATTTACTCGAAATCCGGTGACAAATTGTTGGATTCGTAGATTTAAGTGATTATTTCTGTAGAATCCGAGTGCCCTTGGAGTTTTTCAGCATGCTGAATCCATTTCTGCATTCAAAAATGAATTCTCAACAACAAAAAATAGTGATTCGTGTAAATTTATATCGCCAAATTCTGATGAAAAAACCATTTCATAGAACAACTAACCAACCATTGTCGTCATTTATCTCGTTACGGAAATTTTATACTAATAGCTGACATCCTACGGCTGGCGCTCTCTCTGTTTGGGGTTTTATTTTTTTATTAAATGCTTTTCTTTTCAGGTTTCAAGAATGAAATTTGATGGACAATTTGCTCGTGACCGGTCAATTTACCCATTAAATACATATAATGCTTAAAAATTGTTGGCATGTTTTCAGGAAGGTGTTCTTGTTATTGATGGTAAAATCAGAGTATGCAGCAATGGAAAAACAAGGACAATGTAAGCTTAGGAAGATTAGCGCAGAGTCGCACATAGTGCATAGGTGTGCACCATGGACGAGGTTAACTCATTGCCAAAGCTCAAGAGAGATAGCGTACCTAGGATCTTAGACAAATCAAAGGTCGAGGCCTTTGACACTTAGAAATTATTCCAAGTTAGGAGAATGTGTAAGCTCAGAAGGAGAAGCGACAGTGATCATTGGATCCCATTGAGAATTCCCGGTGAACATTAGATCTGAGCCCGAGGTCCGACCAACGTTGGATCCAGGAGAACCTGCATGTTCTTTAAAGAGCAAGGTGAAGCAGGGTTACAAAGTCCCGAAAGCAGGAGGACAGTTTCGGATACCGGGAGTTGGAAGAGTCGAGACTTTTTATCATTAGGAGTCCTGAAATCGTGAAATGCGAAACGCCGAAATCCTGAAAGAAGGAGGACAATTTTGGATACCGGGAGTTGGAAGAGTCGAGACTCTTCATCATCGGGAGTCTCGGAATCGCGAAATGCAAAATGCCAAAATCCCAAAAGCAGGAGGACAGTTTCAGATACCAGGAGTTGGAAGTGTCGAAACACTTCATCATAGAAATACTGAAACGCCGAAATCATGAAACAGGCACATCGACTGGAGTTTCGGATACCGAGAGTTGGAGGAGTCAAGAGTCGAGACTCTTCACCACAGGAGTCCCAAAGTGCTGAAATGCGAAACACTGAAAATCCCAAAACAAGCACATCGACCAGAGTTTCGGATACCGGGAGTTGGAGGAGTCAAGAGTCGAGAATCTTCACCACAGGAGTCCCGAAGTACCAAAATGCGAAATGTCGAAAATCCTGAAACATGCACATCGACCGGAGTTTCGGATACAGGGAGTTGGAGGAGTCAAGAGTCGAGACTCTTCATCACAGGAGTCCCGAAGTGACGAAATGTGAAATTGTGAAAGTGCTGTATGGATAAGTGCTTGGTCACCGTCGGTGGTTACATCATTGAAGAGCTGTAGAGAAGAGCTCGAAGAGACAAGCTCCATTTTGGAGATTGGGACATGGAGAGTCGAGACGACTCATCACAGAATCCCCGAAACACGAAATGTGAAATACGTGTTCATAATTGGCCCCTGGTCATAACCTATGGTCACATCGACGAAGGCTCAAGGGAGGAGGTAGCACAAAGCTAATCTCCATTTCAGAGATCGCGACTTGGAGAGATGAGACGCCTCACCACAGGAATGACGAAATGCCGAAATGGCGAATTGCGAAATGGCGAAATAAGCAGGAGATCCATCATTTATGATCCAACGGTGCAGGTTATTTGAGAATATGATCAAAGGGATACTGTTGCTCTTCTTAGTTAATCGATCAATGGTGATTCAATTGCTGATGTGGTTTTTGGAGGTTCACAGTGTAACTGCTAGAAATGACTAATTGCTTCTGCCAGAGGACTGGAAGAGACTTCAGGGTAATCACCAGAGAAGATGAAGAGTCTCAAGGCATATGCCAGTAATGAAGACTGTTCAGGAGGCAATTGATAGATGGAAGAGCGTTGAAGCCTGTAACTACAACAAAGAGGATGAGCTCCACTGTGACAGAGAAGACGAAGAGTCTCGACTGCTAGACAGGCTAAGGAATCTTAGCATAACACCCAGTGATGATGGACACATGGATTGAATTGCTAGAGAAGCTGAAGAGTTGTAATAATGATCAGGCAGAGCGCTTGACATGAGGAGCATGCAGAAGCATTGCGCACAGGGATGCACAAGGTGCACAGAGACTATAAGAATGTAGAACAAAGAAGAGATGGGAGTTGTTGTTGAGAGTGATTCAGGCGTGTAGAAGGAGACAATGTGAAACAACTGAAATGCATAGAAGAGGAATGGTGCATGAAATGAACATGGTGCACAGAGCATAAAAGGCAGAAGAATATAAAGCGCAAGGGATGAGTGCAGGAAGACACTAATGCAGATAGAGTAGAGCAGTGATAAGTCTGGTAAGCCATTGATAAATATTGTATCAATGTAATAAGTTTTAGTAGAAATTTTATAATCAGGGTGGTTGGGAGGTGCTAGGGAGGATTGTTGTCCTCAGAGGTTCAAGTGGGTGCTTGAACATAGGGAGTTGTAGCTTCCATCTCGTTGCAACTAGAAAAACCTGGGTGGCAGGGTGGTGCAAGGGAGAACTGTTGTTCTATGTGGTACAGGTTGGTGCCTATGTGAATGGAAGTTGGTGCTTCCATCTAGTTGGTGCTGGAACATTTAGGGAGTTGGCGCTTCCTTCTAGTGGGTACCAGAGAAACCAGGGAGTTGGTGCTTCCTTCTAGTAGGTCCTAGAGAAAACAGAGAGTTGGTGCTCTCAGCAAGTTGCAGCTTGCAATACAGAGGTTGTAGCCTCACAATGAGTTGGAGCTCATATGTATGATAATGTACATAATGTAAAGATTACTTATCATATAAAGAAGAAGAGGTTTTTACCCTTTATGGGTTTCCTCAGTAAATATATGTCTCTGTATATTTCATATGTGAGAATGATGTTGAATGTTCTATTGCTTACTTCCCTGCATTATTGTGATTGTCATTAAGTGCTCTGCAAAGAATTTAAAATAAGCATAATTGTTTAAGCATGGTAACAATTGATTCACCCCCCCTCTCAATTGTCCAACAAAAATTTTGTATAACTGTCAAACTTCTTCATTGGAACGGGCAGAACCGGCATTATAGTAGTTGAAACCGTCGGGTTTGACGGGCTTTTCAACTTTGAAATTCCAACCCTCGGTCCGATTGTTGGAATCTTTGGGTTTATGTCCACATGGAACATTCTATGCACTCTAATTGGACGTTACCCCTTTGAAGGCACCGCGGTATCTTGTTTTAATATGATCACATTATTGGACACAGAACTTCCCCGCCTGGCTTGGCCGATGGCATCTCCCATGTTGCATGGCATTACTCGATCACTGCGTGCTCATCACGTTTCTCTGTTCGTCCACTGGCGGACCGTGTCAAATAGGTAAGAAGTCCTATCAACACGTCACAAAACAAAAGGAAAATGCTTTATACGTTTAATAAAGTTGTTAAAAATCGTCAATTTCGATAGGTTTATTAGATTTCAAATTCCTATCTCGTTGGGTTTGAGAGGGCCACGTGACCCATCGATCTTGGAATTTGATGGAACAAATATATCTTATGGGGTGTTTTGAGCATCAAATAAGATTAAAAATTTCCGTTACACATCTTTAATAAATGGCAAGTAAGTATTTATGATAATTACAATTTTTTTATGGAGTGTTTTGAGCATCAAATAAGATTAAAAAATTTCATTACACATTTTTAATAAATGTCAAGTAAGTATTTATGATAATTACAATTTTTTTTTAATTTTGATATTAATAAAATTATGTCAATTAGTTCTATGGGTATAAAATAGTTGGTGGTGGAGTGTACTGTCAAGGCACTATGTAACTGGTTTAAAATCTTAAATTCACTTTGTGTGTGGGGTGAAGAGTGCTTGGGTTATAGTGGTGGTAGTCGTCAATTAGAAGTGGACACAGTTATTACTAGTTGTTCTCCTGCATATAGTTAATATAGTGATGGGTTCTCTTTAAAATAGTGATGGATTTTCTTTCATATAGTGATCAATAATTGTAAATGCATTGTTGATTTTGGTTGCTAAATTTTGTTTTCTTGGTATAGTATTTTGAAGTTTCACACAAAGAAATTGTGTGAAACAAGTTGAAATGAAACTTTTGACATAGTTTTAAAGTTATTTGTGTTCTAATTTTGCATTGTTGATTTTGGTTGCTAAATTTTGTTTTCTTGGTATAGTATTTTGAAGCATCACAGAAAGAAATTGTGTGAAACAAGTTGAAGTGAAACTTTTGACATAGTTTCAAAGTTATTTGTGTTCTAATTTTGAAGATTTTGTTGAATGTTTAATAACATTGAGCTCTAAGTAATAGAGCCGCATAGAAAGTTAGAATCCACGAGGATTTGTAGAGCTCGAATCATATGCTCGTTATTGGTTGTGAATTCTACACTAATACTTGTTTTTGTTGCTTAAAATAAACTTGATGGAAATATTTATAGGATTTACAATAATGAATCAAAAACTTGTTACGAAGTAGAAGCTAGTAAAGTTGGGCTAAAGAGACAAAACACATAGACGAAGATGAAAGGGAGAAATGGAAAGCACAAGATGATGATCTAGACTTTTGAAACTTTTATTATAGAGCATGTTCTACCTCAGATCGGAAGTGTGGATTCACAGATGAGATTTGGACTATTTTGTAAGAGATTTCTAATCATTCCAATATCATACTTTAGAAATTAGTGTTATTCATTGAAGATGAAAGAAGGTAAAACAATAACATAATTTAATATTTGCAATCCGGATGAGAAGGATTGGTGAGTTGTTGTTGGTGATAAGGTCTACAAGTGAGATTTTGTAAGACTAAATTCTAAATTGACTAACCAATGCCTTTGGGTAGGTTGTGTCAATTATCAATGTAACATGAAGAACAATTAGACTTACAAGGGTCAAGCATGGAGGTATGTTATTGGTAGAAGAACAATAATTAAAGAAATTAGAGTGAAATGCATTCGAGTAATGTTAATTATATAAAAAAGAAAGAATAAAGGTATATATGGCATGAAAAAATATATGTGGCCTTGTACTACCACATAAATGGACTTACAACCACCTCAAAGGGGGGAGGAAGGGAGTGGAGTCACCACCAAATTCTTGAAGGAAATTGAGAATTGAAAGTAGGAAAAGGGGGAAAGAGAAGAAGCCACTAGAATATTTATTAAAATCAGACTTAATGTTTCACCTAGGTTTACTTGATTTAAATGATACTCTGATTCTAAGGTTTCAAGGGTTTATTTTACAACTAGGAAACAAAGATAACTTGGAAAACAAAAAAATATTTACATCCAAGTTAATCTATTTGATCTAGTTAGAAACATAATTAAACAAAACAAAATTAAAAGGGGGAGAGATGGATGGTACACACTTTTGCATAGAAGGGATTGAGCCAATAGTTGAAACAAGAAAGAGTTGAGCCTCTCGCCATGCTCCAAAGTGTTAAGATCCTTCTTGTATTGTTCTTGAAACAATGTATCCAAACAATGTACAACATATGTAAAATCACACTAGATCTATCAAAGTAAATAAATGAAACAATGTTACATAATGTGTTAGCACCATGATTTTCATAGCTAAGGTTAGAGGTTTGTCAGCAGTTTGCAAAGTCATGCCTGTTAGCACCAATATTGTTTTTATGCGTGGCATCATCTAACATCTCCAAGGGTCAGTTCAAAAGGAAGCTTTATCATTTATTCTTTCAATTTCCATTTGCAACTGCGTGTTGCAAAATTTGTTGCGCGTTGCGTAGAGGATTTCACCACGTAGAGGATTTTTTTGCGTAGGGGTTTTTTTCGCGCAGAGGATTTTGTAGCACATAGGGTTTTGTCGCGTAGGGAATTTTTTCGCACAGGAGATTTTTTCGCGTAGAGGATTTTGCCACACAGAGGGTTTTTTCGCAGAGGATACATGGCATGCTGCGTAAATGACTAGTTTAGTGGTCAACTTCAAGATCATTTTCTGACCAACTGGAGAGTAATTTTGAAATTCCCCAAGAGGTTTTTTTCGAGGAAAAACCAAATAATAAAAAAATCTCTCATATTTGCAAAAGGTTTCATGGATTGGGAGATTCAAAGGAATATTTGAGCCTTATGTTTTAGTTTTCATGATTTCCTGTTTGAGACATGTTTTTGCAAGACATATTTTGGCCAGCTGGAGATGAATTTCAAGAAACTGAGAGAGGTTTTTCTTTATAACGAGATTACCTACAAAAATATTCTCATATGTTACAAAACTATTACAATTTGAGAATTAAAAGTGGCATTTTGAAGCCTATTTTTTAGAATTTCGCCTCCTGAAAAGCAGGAAATCAGTTAAAACGTGTCATTTTATGTTTGTAACTGTTTCTATTTTGGGAAAGGGGTTGGAGTTCGAAATGGTGAGCTGGAAAGGACCTGTAGTGCTATATATTTCATGGTACAAGAGTAGAGAGGAGTTGGACCCTCGGGGAAGAAGACTTGTTTATTTCTTTGAAGTTAATGCAAAAGTTTCTTTTTTCTAAAATTTGAGATTCATCACGGTGTTTATGTTCAGTATGTGTTTCTTGTATATCATTTCCATGATTATTTTTTTTTCCATCATTGTCAGAGAGTAAGTGGTATGAATTCATCCATGTTTGATGCTCCTTTCACACTGATAATACTTGTTATGTGTTAATGGTTACTTTTACAGAATTCATCTTCATTTGATGCTTTGTTTAGTAATTAATCTTTGTGTCCTTTCTTCTAAAGATGCACTGGAGATTCATCCACTGATTGATGCCTGTAGTGTAGTGGTATTTCTTCTCCTTTCCATCTCCCATTTCATATAATTTATTTGTTGAGTATAGCACCTGTTTTGCCTCAAATCTGAAGAAAGAAACCAACCAACTGTAGACTATAAAAACATTGAAATTCAGGCCTTAACTCCATTTCCCAATGGTACCTTTTCTGTGTTTGTCCTACCAACCCTTTTAAAAACAAAAAAAAAATTGTACTATTGCAGAATATGGTCTTTGTGCATTTATTGATGAATCCCTTGAGTTATTACCAGTCATTAGACATCTGAGAGAGCCCTCTTTGGTTATATAGGTTAGAAGACAATCTAAATTTGGTTGAAACAGTTACCTCAGGGTTTTCTTTGATATATCCCAAAGAAATTCCCGAGTGTTAACATTTTGGCGTCATTGCCAGGGAACAAAAGTTTTGTTTTCACTGGGAGAAACGACAAGGTTAAGACCTGATTTTTTATGGTGGATAGAGGTAAGAAACAAGAAGAATGTACATTTCCACCTAGTCACTCCAATCAAGCTTCAAATGTGATTTAGAGACTTCACTGGAGGATGAGATCCACTGACAGAGGTATGAAAGAACATCATGGGAGAAAAAAGTACATAAAGTTGAGTTTTTTCCAAGACATAATATTTTTTGTTTCTAATTACCTTTTTCCCTTTCTTGAACATGCTAATCAAATTTTTCTTTACCTGCTGCATTCAAATGATGATCATGAGAATCTTTCACGTGTATATCCTCCTCTTAAAGTTGTACATATATATCCTCATTGTATCACTGATTTTGATCAAAATCTTCCATTCGAGCCATGTGATGACCATAGCCAAGTTGATGAGCCTCATGAAATCAAGGATGATATATCACCTCCTGTACTTGATCCAACACCCTCCAAGATTCAATAGAGATATAGACCTTTAAAATTACCTCACATCCTTCATAATTTTCCTCCAAAGCACTATAAGTACCTACTTGTGTTTGATGGAGAACCTAATGCCATCACAACTGAAAAACACATCCAAGATTTTGAACATTTTATAGATTTGTTTGAGATTGATCATGATGATGTTTGTATGAGGGCTTTCTCTCAATCCTTGAAAGGGGATACCAAAGACTGGTTTAAACACTTGTAGCGAGAGACAATTAGCTCATGGGAGGAATTGAAGAATGCCTTTTTTAAATTTTGGGGCAAGAGGAAATCTTTGGATCTACATCTTACAGAGTTCTATGCCATGAAAAGGTATAGTAGTGAAACTATTTCTACATTCAGTAGAAGGTTTTCTAGTATTTATTACAAGTTACCCAAAGAAATTATACCCACTTAATTTGTTTCCATGCTCCATTATGCAGCAACCTTTCATCCAGATGTGTCTTTCCTTCTGATGTAAAGAAGATCTAAGTCCTTACAACAAATGTTTAATGATGCTCAGGAGATTCAACACAATATTCAAGCATGTAATCATATTTCAAATGAGGAGTTGGAAGCTAAAGAACATGACAATGAATATGAACAAAAAACAATTGATTTGAATCTTGAGCAGAGGGTTAATAATATCATATGTCCTCTTGAAGTTTTAAATGTTGATGATTTTGCAAAGGATTATATTTCACTTATTGAAAAATAATGTGCTAATTTAGCTTTTGATCCATCTCATGATAAGCATGGGGTTGATTTTTTTATGTATTCATTTGTAGACAGTTAAGAAAATGAATTTACAAATCAACTTGTTGAAGAGCAAGTTGATGTCTCAAGCTTTTTCTTGTTAGACGACATTGCAGAGATTTGTTGATTTGCCTATATATGATGAATATGATGATGATTATGATGTTGACTTCCTAGACCAACTAGCTACATGTTCTCTATAAAAAAAAAATCCTTTTCAACAGTGTAATGAGAACAATCAACCTTCATATCACAGTTACAAAGAAGAATATGAAGAAAGTATCGAATCGACTGAAGGAAATTCTTTTCCTTTGTGCTTTTCTTCATTTAAATTGTTGAAAGAAAATTTTAAGATCATCACTGAAGCAAAGGAATGTGTTATGATGCAAAATCACATTGATTCACTTGAACAAATTGACAATAAATTGCATCAATCTTCTCATGTGTTTGATGACCCTGTTGCTTGTTATATGGAAGACCTTATCAGTTCAAAGTTGTAGCCATTGGTTGAAGATGAATCTGAAAATGTAGATGATAATGAGTTGTTTCCCAAATCAGCCATGTCCTTCTTTCCATCAGGGGTTTCATTGCAACAATTTAATACATATCTTCATCCCTTTCATGACAACCATCAGTTTGAGATTTATGGAAGAAAAATGTAGTTAGAGGGATGATACAAGATGACAGTCTTGTGCAATCTCCTGAAATCAACTTTCTTTCTTTTCAAAATCCTTTTGAAACATGTTTGGAAACAACGAATGGACCTAAGTTTTTAAATTTGGTCAATATTGAATTTGATGAGTTTCCATTGAGAGGGTTTTCCCTTTCAATACTAATCAAAGATATGCCAGGAATTCAACCCGTGGACAAGACACTTGCATGGTTGCACTGGATTTTTTTTTTAACCTAATCAAATAGCTCAGAGATTATCTTAGTGTAGGTAGAAGTTTGAAAAAACTCAACATGCCGAGCATTTCTTTCATCATTTTTCAGTTTGTATTTTTAGTTTGGGTTTAGTTCAGTTGCAGAATAAGTTGCTAGTGAAACAGATTATAGGTTGCAGATCAAAATATGTGGCTTGGGAATAACCCAATGGATAAGGCACCTGGTCTACTGTTATTTTCTATCTCACAGGGAGGATAGCATCCCCATTGGAGCCAGCCATGATTTTCATAGCTAAGGTTAGAGGTTTGTCAACAGTTTGCAAAGTCAAGCATGTTAGCACCAATATTATTTTTATGCCTAGCATCATCTAACATCTCCAAGGGTCATTTTCAAAAGGAAGTTGTATCATTTATTATTTCCATTTCCATTTGCAATTGTGCACTGCAAAGTTCACTACACGCTACAAAATTTGTTGTGTGTTGCGCAAAGGATTTCATTGTACAGAGGATTTTGTCGTGCATGGGATTTTTTTGCACAGAGGATTTTGCCATGCAGAGGATTTCACAGTGCAGAGGATTTTTTCGCGCAGAGGGTTTTTCCATGCAAGGGATTTTGTCGCGCATGGGATTTTTTTACGTTGAGGATTTTTCCGCGCAAAGGGTTTTGCCACACAGAGGATACATGGAACACTACACAAATGGATGGTTTAGTGGTCAACCTCAAGATCAATTTATGACTAACTAGAGAGGAATTTTGAAAATCCCCGAGAGGTTTTTGTCGAGAACAAACCAAATAATAAAAACCTCTCTCATATTTGCAAAAGGTGTCACGGTTTGGGCCCTATTTTTAAGTTTTCATGATTTCTTGTTTGAGACATGTTTTTGTGACACGTATTCCGGCCACCTGGAGATGAATTTCAAGAAACTGAGAGAGTTTTTTATTTATAACGATATTACCTACAAAACAAGTTCTCAGATGTTACACAAATTTTACATTTTGAGAATTACAAGTGGCATTTTGAAGACTATTTTTCAGAATTTCGCCTCCTGAAAAGCAGGAAATCAGTTAAAACGTGTCGTTTTTTGTTTGTAATTGTTTCTATTTTGGGAAAGGGGTTGGAGTTCGAAATGGTGATCTTGAAAGGTCCTATAGATATATATTTCATGGTGCAATAGTATAGAGGGTTTGGACCCTTAGGGAAGAAGACTTGTTTATTTCTTTGAAGTTAATGCAGAAGTTTCTTTTTTCTGAAATTTGAAATTCATCACGGTGTTTATGTTTAGTATGTGTTTCTTGTATATGATTTCCATGATTATGTTTTTCTGCTAGCATTGTCTTAGAGTAAGTGGTAGGAATTCATCCATGTTTGATGCTCCTTTCACACTGATGATGCTTGTTATATGTTAATGGTTACTTTTACAGAATTCATCTTCATTTGATGCTCTGTTTAGTAATTAATCTTTGTGTCCTTTCTTCTAAAGCTGCACTGGAGATTCATCCAATGATTGATTCCTATATTTTAGTGGGATTTATTCTCTATTCCATCTCCCATTTCATAAAAATTATTTGTGGATCATAACACCTATTTTGCCTAAACTCTGCACAAAGAAACCAACTAGTTGTTGACTGTAAAAGAATTGAAATTCGAGCCTTGATTCCAATGCCCAATGGTACATTTTCCTTGTTTTTCCTATCATCCCTTTTAAAAACAAAAACAAACCTATCCTATTGCAGAATCTGACCTCTGTGCATTTACTAATGAATCCTTTGAGTTATTACTAGTCATTAGACATCTGAGAGATCCCTCTCTGGTTGTATAGGTCAAAATACAATCTAGATTTGGTTGAAACAGTTATCTCGAGGTTTTCTTTGATACAACCAAAAGAAATTTTCGAGTGTTAACATTTTGGCGTCGTTGTTGGGGAACAAAAGTTACATTTTCCCTGGGAGAAATGACAAGGTTAAGACCTGATTTTTGATGGTGGACAGAGGTCAGACACAAGAAATCTGTACATTTCCACCTAGCGACTCCAATCAAGCTTCAAATTTGATTTAGAGACTCCACTAGAGGGCGAGATCCACTGATAGAGGTATGAAAGGACATCATGGGAGAAAACAAGTACGTAAAGTTGAGTGTTTTCCAAGACATAATATGTTTTGTACTTGTATATCCTCCTCTTAAAGTTGTACATATATCTCCTCATTGTATCATTGATTTTGATCAAAATCTTCCATCTGAGCCATGTGATGACCATAGCCAAGTTGATGAGCCTCATGAAATCAAGAATGATATCTCACCTACTGTACTTGATCCAACACCCTCAAAGATTCAACAGAGATACAAACCTTTAAAATTACCTCACATCCTTCATAATTTTCCTCCAAAGCACTATAAGTACCTAACTATGTTTGATGGAGAACCTAATGCCATCACAACTGAAAAACACATCCAAGATTTTGAACATTTTATAGATTTGTTTGAGATTGATCATGACGATGTTTGTATGAGGGCCTTCTCTCAATCCTTGAAAGGGGATACCAAAGAATGGTTTAAACACTTGCAGCCAGAGACAATTAACTCATGGGAGAAATTGAAGAATGTCTTTTTGAAATTTTGGGGCAAGAGGGAATCTTTGGATCTACATCTTACAGAGTTTTATGGCATGAAAAGGCAGAGCAGTGAAACTATTTCAACATTCAGTAGAATGTTTTCCAGTATTTTTTACAAGTTAACCAAAGAAAATCAAACCACTGAAGCTGATGACATGCTCCATTATGAAACAACCTTTCATCCAGATTTGTCTTTCCTTCTGATGGAAAGAAGATCTAACTCCTTACAAAAAATGTTTAATGATTCTCAGGAGATTCAACACAATATTCAAGCATGTAAACAGATTCAAAATGAGGAGTTGGATGCTAAATAACCTGACAGTGAATATGAACAAAAAATATATTATTTGAATCTTGAGCATAGGGTTGATAATATCATATGTCCTCTTGAAGTTTTAAATGCTAATGATTTTGTAAAGGATTACATTCCACTTATTGAAAAAGAAGGTGTTAATTTAGCTTCTGACCCATCTCATGATAATCATGGGGTTGATTGTTTTATGTATTCATTTGTAGACAATCAAGAAAATGAATTTGCAAATCAACTTGTTGAAGAGCAGGTTGATGTCCCAAGGTTTTTCTTGTTATATGGCATTGCAAATGTTGTTGATTTGCCTATATATGATGAATATGATGATGATTATGAGGTTGAATTCCTAGAACAACCAACTGCATGTTCTCTATCAAAAAATGTTCTTTTTCAGCAGTGTAATGAGAGCAATCAACCTACATATCACAGTTACAAAGAAGAATATGAAGAAAGTACCGAATCAACTGAAGGAAATTCTTTACCTTTATATTTTTCTTCATTTAAATTGTTGAAATAAAATTTTAATATCAACATTGAAGCAGAGGAATGTGTTCTGATGCAAAATCACATTGATTCACTGGAACAAATTGACAAGAAATTGTAGCAATCTTCTCATATGTTTGATGACCATGTTGCTTATTATATGGAAGGTTTACTAGTTCAAAATTGCAGCCATTGGTCGAAGATGAATCTAAAAATGTAGATGATGAAGATGAGTTGTTTCCCAAATCAATGATGTCCATATTGCCATTAGGGGTTTCATTGCAACAATTTAATACATATCTTCAAGCCTTTCATGGCAACCACCGTTTTGAGATTTATGGAAGAAGAAATGTAGTTGGAGGGCTGATACAAGATGATAGTCTTGTGTAATCTCCTGAAATCAACTTTCTTTCTTTTCAATATCCTTTTGCAACATGTTTGGAAACAACGAATGGAACTAAGTTTTTAAATTTGGTCAATGTTGAATTTGATGAGTTTCCATTCAGAGGGTTTTCCCTTTTATTACTGATCAAAGATACGCAAGGAATTCAACCCATGGACAAGACACTTGCATGGTTGCACTGGATTTTTGATTTCACCTAATCAAATAGCTCAGAGAATAGCTTAGTGTAGGTAGTAGTTTGAATAAGCTCAACATGGAGAGAATTTCTTTCATCATTTTTCAGTTTGTATTTTCAGTTTGGGTTTAGTTCAGTTGCAGAATAAGTTGGTGGCGAAACAAATTACAGGTTGTAGATCACAGTATATGGCTTGGGAACAACCTAATGGATAAGTCACCTTGTCTATTGTTATTTTCTACCTCACAGAGAGGATAGAATCCCCATTGGAGCTAGTTGAGAGCAGCATGATTTTCATAGCTAATGTTAGAGGTTTGTTAGCAGTTTGCAAAGTCATGCATGTTAGCACCAATATTGTTTTTATGCCTGACATCATCTAACATCTCCAAGGATCGATTTCAAAAGGAAGATTTATCATTTATTATTCCATTTCCATTTGCAACTGCGCGCTGGAAAATTTGTTGCATGTTGCATAGAGGATTTCACAACACAACGGATTTTGTCGTGCAAGGGATTTTTTTGCATAGAGGATTTTGTCGTGCAGAGGATTTTACCCCGCAGAGGATTTTGTCATGCATAGGGTTTTGTC
Organism: Picea glauca; assembly: GCA_000966675.3. NCBI lineage: Eukaryota > Viridiplantae > Streptophyta > Pinopsida > Pinales > Pinaceae > Picea > Picea glauca. The sequence goes on from JZKD02S2109558.1 coordinate 306,792, forward strand.
ACGTAGGGGATTCTGTCGCATAGGTGATTTTTTCGTGTAGAGGATTTTGTTGCACAGAGGGTTATGTTGCACAGAGGATACAAGGCATGTTGCGTAAATGACTTGTTTAGTGGTAAACTTCAAGATCACTTTCTAACTAACTAGAGAGGAATTGTGAAAATCCCCGAGAGGTTTTTGTCAAGGAAAAACCAAATAATAAAAACCTCTCTCAAAGTTTCAAAAGGTGTCACGAATTGGGAGTTTTGAAGGAATATTTGAGCCCTATTTTTCAGTTTTCACAATTTCCTGTTTGAGACATGTTTTTGCGACACGTATTCTGGCCAGCTGGAGATGAATTTCAAGAAACCAATAGGGTTTTTTTTTTATTTATAATGAGATTACCTAAAAAAAAATTCTCATATGTTACACAACTGTTACAGTTTGAGAATTACAAGTGGCATTTTGAAGCCTTTTTTCACAATTTTGCCTCCTGAAAAGTAGGAAATCAGTTAAAACATGTCATTTTATGTTTGTAATTGTTTCTATTTTTGGAAAGGGGTTGGAGTTTGAAATGGTGAGCTGGAAAGGACCTATAGTGTTTTATATGTTTCATGGTACAAGAGTAGAGAGGGGTGGGACCCTTGGGGAAGAAGACTTGTTTATTTCTTTAAAGTTAATGCAAAAGTTTCATTTTTCTAAAATTTGAGATTCATCACGGTGTTTGCGTTCAACATGTGTTTCTTGTATATCATTTCCATGATTATATTTTTATTCTAGCATTGTTTGAGAGTAAGTGGTAGGAATTCATCCATGTTTGATTCTCCTTTCACACTGATGATGCTTGTTATGTGTTAATGGTTACTTTTACAAAATTCATCTTCATTTGATGCTCTGTTTAGTAATTAATCTTTATGTCCTTTATTCTAAAGTTGCACTGTAGATTCATCCACTGATTGATGCTTGTAGTGTAGTGGGATTTCTTCTCCTTTCCATATCCCATTTCATATCATTTATTTGGTGAGCATAACACCTATTTTGCCTCAAATTTGCAGAAAGAAACCAACCAGCTGTTGACTGTAAAAAAATTGAAATTCAAGCCTTCACTCCATTGCCCAATGGTACCATTTCCTTGTTTTTCCTACCAACCCTTTAAAAAAAAAAAATCTTGTCCTATTGCAGAATCTGATTTTTGTGCATTTACTGATCAATCCTTTGAGTTACTACCAATCATTAGACATCTGAGAGAGCCCTCTCTAGTTGTATAGGTCATAATACAATATAAATTTGGTTGAAATTGTTACCTCAGGGTTTTCTTTGATACATCCCAAAGAAATTCCCGAGTGTTAACATTTTGGCACCATTGTCTGGGAACAAAAGTTTCATTTTCCTTAGGAGAAACAACAAGGTTAAGACCTGATTTCTAATGGTGGATAGAGGTCAGACACAAGAAGGCTGTACATTTCCACCCGAAGACTCCAATCAAGCTTCAAATGTGATTCAGAGACTCCATTGGAGGACGAGATCCACTGACAGAAGTATGAAAGGACATCATGGGAGAAAACAGGTACCTAAAGTTGAGTTTTTGCCAAGACATAATATTTTTTGCTAGAACTAATTACCTTTTGTCATTTCCTGAACATGCAAAACAATTTTTTCTTTACCTACTACATTCAAATGATGATCATGAGAATCTTGCACTTATATATCCTCCTCTTAAAGTTGTACATATATCTCCTCATTCTATCATTGTTTTTGATCAAAATCTTCCATCCGAGCCATGTGATGACCATAGCCAATTTGATGAGCCTCATGAAATCAAGGTTGATATCTCACCTCCTGTACTTGATCCAACACCCTCCAATATTCAGCAGAGATACATACCTTTAAATTACCTCACATCCTTCATAATTTTCCTCCAAAGCACTATAAGTACCTACATGTGTTTGATGGAGAACCTAATGCCATCACAGTTGAAAAACATATCCAATATTTTGAACATTTTATAGATTTGTTTGAGATTGATCATGGCGATGTTTGTATGAGGGCCTTCTCTCAATCCTTGAAAGGGGATACCAAAGACTGGTTTAAACATTTGCAGCCAGAGACAATTAGCTCATGGGAGGAATTGAAGAATGTCTTTTTGAAATTTTGGGGCAAGAGAAAATATTTAGCTCTACATATTCCAGAGTTCTATGCCATGAAAAGGAAGAGCAGTGAAACTATTTCTACATTTAGTAGAAGGTTTTCCAGTAATTATTACAAGTTTCCCAAATAAATTCAACCCACTGAAGTTGTTGCCATGCTCCATTATGCAACAACCTTTCATCCAGATTTGTCTTTCTTTCTGATGGAAAGAAGATCTAAGTCCTTACAACAAATGTTTAATGATGCTTAGGAGATTCAACAAAATACTCAAGCATGTAAACATGTTCGCAATGAGGAGTTGTATGCTAAAGAACATGACAGTAAATATGAACAAAAACCAGTTGATTTGAATCTTGAGCAGAGGATTAATAATATCATATGTCCTCTTGAAGTTTTAAATGTTGATGATTTTGCAAAGGATTATATTCCACTTATTGAAAAAGAAGGTGCTAATTTAGCTTTTGATCCATCTCATGATAAGCATGGGGATGATTTTTTTATGTATTCATTTGTATACAGTGAAGAAAATGAATTTGCAAATCAACTTGTTGAAGAGTAGGTTGATGTCCCAAGATTTTTCTTGTTAGATGACATTGCAGATGTTGTTGATTTGCCTATATATGATGAATATGATGATGATTATGAGGTAGAATTCCTAGAACAAACAGTTGCATGTTATCTATCGGAAAATGTTTCTTTTCAACAATGTAATGAGAAAAATTAACCTACATATCATAGTTACAAAGAAGAATATGAAGAAAGTACTGAATCAGTTGAAGGAAATTCTTTACATTTATGCTTTTCTTCGTTTAAATTGTTGAAAGAAAATTTTAAGATCATCACTGAAGCAGAGGAATGTGTTATGATGCAAAATCACACTGAGTCACTCAAACAAATTGACAAGAAATTGCAACAATCTTCTCATGTGTTTGATGACCTTGTTGATTGTTATATGGAAGGTTTTATCAGTTCAAAATTGTAGCCATTAGTCAAAGATGAATATGAAATTGCAGATGATGATGAGTTGTTGCCCAAATCATCTATGTTCTTCTTGCCATCAAGGGTTTCATTGTAGCAATTTAATACATATCTTCATCCCTTTCATGAAAACCATCAGTTTGAGATTTATGGAAGAAGAAATGTAGGTTGAGGGCTGATACAAGATGACAGTCTTGTGCAATCTCCTGAAATCAACTTTCTTTCTTTTCAAGATCCCTTTGCAACATGTTTGGAAACAACGAATGGACCTAAGTTTTTAAATTTGGTCAATATTGAATTTGATGAGTTTTCATTGAGAGGGTTTTCCCTTTCAATATTGATCAAAGATATGCAAGGAATTCAACCCGTGGACAAGACACTTGCATGGTTGCATCGGATTTTTGATTTCACCTAATCAAATAGCTCAAAGATTAGCTTAGTGTAGGTAGCAGTTTGAATAAGCTCAACATGGAGAGCATTTTTTTCATCATTTTTCAGTTTTTATTTTCAGTTTGGGTTTAGTTCAGTTGCATAATAAGTTGGTGGCGAAAAAGATTACAAGTTGCATATCACAGTATATGGCTTGGGAACAACCTAATGGATAAGGCACTTGGTCTATTGTTATTTGCTACCTCTTAGAGAGGATAGCATCTCCATTGGAGCCAACCATTAGCACCATGATTTTCATAGCTAAGGTTAGATGTTTGTCATCATTTTGCCAAGTCATGTCTGTTAGCACCAATATTGTTTTTATGCCTGACATCATCTAACATCTCCAAGGGTCAGTTTCAAAAAAAATATTTATTATTTATTATTTCCATTTCCATTTGCAACTGCGCGTTGCAAAATTCACTACGTAATGCACAAAGGATTTCACCACGCCAAGAATTTTGTCGCGCATGGGGTTTTTTGCACAAAGGATTTTTCCGTGTAGAGGATTTCATCGCGCAGAGGATTTTGTCGTGCATGGGATTTTTATGCACAAAGGGTTTTGCTACGCAGAGGATTTTGTCACGCAGAGGGTTTTTTGGCGCAGGGGATTTTTTCACGCACGAGATTTTTTTGCGTAGGGGATGTTTACACATAGAGGGCTTTGTTGCATAGAGGATACAGGGCACACTGCCAAAATGATTGGTTTAGTAGTCAACTTAAAGATCGCTTTCTGACTAACTAGAGAGGAATTTTGAAAATATATGAGAGGTTTTTGTCGAGGACAAACAAAATAATAAAAACCTCTCTCATATTTGAAAAATGGTTCACGGATTGGAATATTCGAAGGAATATTTGAGCCCTATTTTTCAGTTTTCATGATTTCCTGTTTGAGACATGTTTTTGCGACACATATTTCATTCAACTGGATATGAATTTCAAGAAACCGAGAGAGGTTTTTCTTTATAACAAGCTTACCTACAAAAAATATTCTCAGATGCTACACAACTATTACAGTTTGAGAATTACAAGTGGCGTTTTGAAGCCTATTTTTTAGAATTTTACCTCCTGAAAAGTAGGAGATCAGTTAAAACGTGTCATTTTCTATTTGTAACTATTTATATTTTGGGAAAGGGGTTGGAGTTCGAAATGGTGAGATGGAAAGGGCCTATAGAGATATATATTTCATGGTACGAAATTAGAGAGGGATTGGACCCTTGGGGAAGAAGACTTGTTTATTTCTTTGAAGTTAATGCAAAAGTTTCATTTTTATGAAATTTGAGATTCATCACGGTGTTCATGTTCAGTATGTGTTTATTTTATATCATTTCCATGATTATGTTTTTCTGCTAGCATTGTCTGAGAGTAAGTGGTAGGAATTCATCCATGTTTGATGCTCCTTTCACACTGATGATGCTTGTTATGTGTTAATGGTTACTTTTACATAATTCATCTTCATTTGATGCTCTGTTTAGTAATTAATCTTTGTGTTCTTTCTTCTAAAGATGCATTGGAGATTAATCCACTAATTGATGTCTGTAGTGTAGTGGGATTTCTTCTCCTTTCCATATCCCATTTAATATCATTTATTTGTTGAGCATAACACCTATTTTGCCTCAAATCTACAAAAAGAAACCAACCAGTTGTTGACTGTAAAAACATTGAAATTCAGGCCTTGACTCCATTGCCCAATGGTACCTTTTCCTTGTTTGTCCTGCCAACCCTTTTAAAAACAAAAACAAACCCGTCCTATTGTAAAATATGACCTCTGTGAATTTACTAATGAATCCTTTGATTTATTACCAGTCATTAGACGTCTGAGAGAGACCTCTCTAGCTGTATAGGTCAAAATACAATCTAAGGTTGGTTGAAACAATTACCTCGAGGTTTTCTTTGATACAACCCAAATAAATTCTCGAGTGTTAACATAATGATAGATGAATTTAGCCCTCATTTACAAGGTTCTCTTCCTATAATAGTTGTTTTGGTAGTTATCCTTGGAGACAAATTGAAATGATCCAAGACAAACCCACAAGGGAAACCCTAGATACAACTAAAGTGACAAGCAAGAATCTCAAACAAAGAGAAAATACAACCTATAAGGAATGGTCCTTGTTGTGATAGGGTTGGTCAAGACTATAGTAGTTCCAGGAAACCCAAGTGCTTGACAGAAAGGAGAAAACAATCCTAGTGAAAATTAAACATATTTTTAGTGAGGCTTAAGAATCAAGTTGGGAACCTTTACAAAGATGAAATGAATGTATTTATACACTAGAAAAATGCATAGGAAGGTCCAAGGTGCAATAATAACCATCCACCTCCAAATATTAATCTAGTAGTCTAACCAAGACATTTGTTGGTCATAAGGAAATTTGTAAGGTTTTTATTGTAAAAGTTCTCTCTACTCAATTGGTCTATGAGAGATAGATGCAAATGAGTTGTACAACCAATAGATTTTTCATCGGACATAGTTCAAAAAATGAGGGAGATCATTTTTTACCCTATCAACCCTTGTGTGCCCACATAATGGATATGAGGACAATGAGAACCTCAAAAAAAGATCTCTGCCTAACTAAGGCAGACCAATTCAAGAAAATATGTTGAGGTTGATCCAAGGTAAGAATATATTATAAAGGAACCCGACAAGGGATAAACAAGACCAAAATATAACCTAGGAAAGAAGGCAAGAGAGACCTTGACTAAACACTTGATACCAAAAGTAGAAAACACATTAATACACCTAGGCTAAAGCAAGGTGATAACCAAGGAAAGACTACTAACCAAAGTAATTTATCTCAAGATGATGGAACACCTCATGATCATGTTTGAACATTGAGTATTGGTACATTAAGTGCAAAATCCATACACTACATAATATAAAGGCAATATGGATTTTCTCAAATTATATTTATACCATTTTAAAAATGTAAAGGTTGGAGAGATTTTCTATCCTTATACTTAAAAATGTGGTGGTGGTGTCGGTTTTATAGAAATTGTCCACATTAAACTTTTAGTGTGGGTAATGGTTATGAATAATAACCCTTTTCTTCTAGTAGATAAGGATTTAAATGTAATTCTTTTATGAATTATTGTTATTATAAAATTGGTTCAATCAAGGTTTAGTAAAAAGGTTGTGAAATTATATTTAAGTTAGATTTGTTTTAGAAATTTATTTGTGGGTGGATATTCAAGATTTTCTTAGTGATGGAGAAGATTATTTTAAATAATTTTATAATCAAGTGGTGTAAATAACATTTAATTTGTTATTTTGATTAAAATATATCAATTTTGTATAGAGAGAAGATATGTAAATTTACAATTCAATATGGATGAGATGTATAAAATATTTTAATATTAATAAATTAAATTGAAAAATATTGACGTACATTAAAATATTTGTTTTCAAAAATCAACTATGACGTCAAGTGAGGAAATCTGTATAAGAAAGAGAAGAAGATGATACAAACAAAATGCTAAGTGAAGCAACTTGCATATGAGAAAAAAAATAGTAATGTTGAGAGTGGACATGTTGAATGAGACAACATGGCAGGAAGAAAATAATTTCCCATCAGTGGTAGAGGAAGAGATGACATAAGAAGTGAGGAAGATGCTACAAGAAAAATAATTCATGTTGCAGATGATGAAGATGTTGGATTCCATTGAATTGGCTTGGTAGATGGGAAGGGTCATAGCTAAAGTGATCCGAACTTGAGTGTTAAAGATGAAGAGGAGGATGTGTAGCAGCACCAAACGAAGATGGATATGCTAGAGTTTTCTAAAAGAGTAGATCTAGAATGGTCAATGGAGTGGATTGAAATAATAAACTAATATTTTGAGTGCGATGAGTTTAAAGACCTCCAAAGAGTGAAGATTTCATGTAGGATATTGCAGATCTATGCATATGATTGGTGGTTGTAGTTGAACATGAACAAAAAGTTGAGAGGAAAAGACAAGACATAGAGTTGGGAGAAGATGGTCATCGAATTGAGAGGTAGGTTTGTAAATTCTGATTATCATTTGAAAATGAAGAAAATAATAGAGAAATTGAAGTAGAATAGTAGATGTGTAAAAGAATATTTAGGTGAATTTTGTAAAGTGGCCATGAGAGTCAGTCTTGTAAGAGATAGTGAAAAAGAAATCATAAAGTTTATGGATGTTCTTAAATTGTCCATTAAAAAAATTGTGTGAAGAAGGTGTGACGTCGCACCCCTACCTCAACAGGTTCTGCTTGACCTCCCGGTCTTTGGATCTTTCTTTTTCCTTGAACCGGAATGGCTCTTTAGTTCCCACTGGAACCTTCAATGCATATAGTACCACAGGTCCTTCTAGAAGTTATGCATGTGTGAACAAGCACTAGGCCCAAACCTCCACTCCACGTGACCACCCGACCTGATCACAGACTTAACCCGAAAAGGTGTTTTGGATTTCGCGATTTATATTGTGAGTTCCCCCGACTCCTCTTATTCCTGAAACCTCGAAAAGGGCTAACGGGTCTTTATCGCCTCCCTTATGCCTCAACCATATGAATGTAAATGTGTTGAACCTGCACAAAATAGATCTAGCTAGAAAATACTACAGACATTTGCAGAGAGAAATTACAAAAGAAGAAGCAAGATAGAAAGAATGGAAGAATTCTCATTAACTGTTATTCCACACTCAAAGAGTGAATAATTTACAATAGATATAGGATACATGAGTAAATAATGATCCATAGTGGTGGTCTAGATTGAACTTGGACAGACACCAACAGTTACAAGAGTAAATTGCCACCTAGTCTAGTCTCTCAGGCAGTTACGGGAGTGAACTGCCACCTAGCTGAGTTAACTAGTCAACTAGTCTTCATTTAACTGACTAAACAAAGAGTAGTGAGTTGGTGATGATCCCAATGTTTCATAGTGACAAAACTAATGCAACATCTAAACTCAACTCAACTATTCAAACTGAAGTGTCAACTGAAAGAGAATATTCTCCCCTAAAATATAAGAGACTGGATAAAGACTAATTATGAATAATAAACAAGGAATAACCTTAGGAAAAATAAAACCTAGGTGTGTGTGTGAAGTAACTCCAACACCCCCCTTGAATATCACTATGGTGAAAATAAAGAATGGGTCCCGGCTACGAGGCCATGTTAGGTACCCAATTACAAAATATACACTAAACTAAATGAGGAAAGAGGTAAAACCTCATGGGAACAAACCCCCCCCTCAAATTACAATGCATAAAATAAAAAATGATAAGGAAAAAAAGGTAGTTGCTAAGCAACCATGTCCTTCATTCCAAGAAGACCTCGCAACTGTGCAAGTTTGTGCTCTTTGAAGATTTTGTTGAAGATGTAGATGTCTACATGGATCTAATGAAGTATATGCATCATTGATATTTCCACACATATCCACTTTATCTTCTTGTAATGAAAAATATCCAAATAAATTTTGGATGAAATTTTGAAAATCGTGTAGCCGTTTCCAGAAAAATGCTGAAATTTTGTTGATTTTGAAACGATCATAACTTCAGTTCCCTAACTCCATTTTGGATGATTGTTTTTTTTTAATTGGCTATTTTCCTGAGAGGAATTCAAATATACAATTTGTTTCTACAAATTTTTCTAATAAAATATCAGAATGACATCTGATGTGTGCGACTCTCTTTTTGTCTCCTGACATGCATGCATGGTGCATGAAAAAGTGTCTACATGTGACTCATGAGATGCATGCCATATATCTTGCACATGAATTTCAGAAAACAAATCTGAAATGGAGTAGACATCATCTTCAATTAATGGAATACAAATTTCTGTAGACACTTGTGTAGAAGACTCTTCAGAATAAGAGGTTTGATCTTCTGACGATTTCTCTTCTGGCTCTATCTGTTCGACCTCCAGCATGAAATATTCACAATATTAATTATTCCAAAATAGAACCTCCAATTTGGTCCATAATTCATTTGGATTTAATCCTTGTGATTCTTCATATACTTGATGGAAAATTTTGGGAGAAACAGACATGCCAATACTTCCTATGGCCATATCTTGTCTATTGAGAAAATCGTTTTTCTCATTGACAAAATCAGGCTCTAATTCCATTTCCATGGTTATTTGGTATAAGCCTCTACATCTAAGAAGAAGTAGAATATTTGGCTTCCATTCCAAATAGTTATGAGGCATGAGAAGTATTTCCGACGAATAATCCATGTTTTTGTTGTCTTCAATCTTTTGTACCTGGAAAAAAAAATTTGGTGTAGCTTTTGCTTAGCAGACCATTGGATTTGATACCATGTAAATGTGTTGAAACTACACATAATAGATCTATCTAGAAAATACTACACACATTTGGAGAGAGAAATTAAGAAAGAAGAAGCAATATAGAAAGAATGAAAGAATTCTCATTAACCGTTATTCCACACTCAAAGAGTGAATAATTTACAATAGATATAGGATACATGAGTAACTAATGAGCCATAGTGGTGGTCTAGATTGATATTGGACACACACCAATAGTTACAAGAGTAAAC
>JZKD02S2109558.1:321252-338942 GCA_000966675.3 Picea glauca
GTAGACTCGGGGGTGTGAAAAAAAACAAAAAAAAAAGTGTTTAATTCGCCAAATTCGGCAATAGTCCTGTCAAGTAGAACAATATGCTAAAAGATGCTTAATTTATCAAATTCGGCGATAGTTATGTCAAATAGAACGGATATGCCAAAAGGTACTTAATTTATCAAATTCAGCAATAGTCCTGGCAAAAGAACGAAATTGCAAATATCAGTGACAGTTAGCTAAATTTAGCCCTGTCAAAGAATGATGAAGACCTTATGCAAGAAATATTCCAGCATAGTAAATGGCGGAATCAAAGATCTGCTTCGACATAGCAGGTGGTGCCTGCATTACCTAGTCTAGTCTCTCAGGTAGTTACGGGAGTGAACTTCCACCTAGCTGAGTTAACTAGTCAACTAGTCTTTAGTTAACTGACTGAACAAAGAGTAGTGAGTTGGTGATGATCCCAATGTTGCATGGTGACAAAACCAATGCAACATCTAAACTCAACTCAACTAGTCAAACTAAAGTGTCAACTGAAAGAGAATATTCTCCAAGTGGAATATTCTACCCTAAAATATAGGAGACTGGATAATGACTAATTATGACTAATAAACAAGGAATAACCTTGGGAAAAATAAATCTTAGGTGTGTGTGAAGTAACTTAAACAATGACCTCCAACCAAGTCCTAGGGCCTCACCTCCGAGCACGTCAAGATTTCGTGACTCATGAGTTCATGATGTGACTCTTCTCCTTTTCCCAAAGTCTGAACTCGCATCTTTTTTTACCACAGATCGATGGTCTTGAACCTCCCAAGATCTGACAGTTCAGATCGCGTCGGGATTTCACGTATCGAGGATTCCCGAAAATAGCTTCCTCGCAACTTCTGATTTCTGAAATGATGAAACTCCAATCTAACGACTGCTGATCCTTCCGAGTTGGCTAGTGTTAAAAGGCACTCAGTATTAAAATCCCTGCTAATCCACTAGATCCAATGGTCCACGGAAAATCAATATTTCTCCCTCTGAGAAACTCAACCGTCCATTCAAGTTCTCAAAGACGCCTGGCCAAATAACTTGGCATCCTTCCTCCTGAGCTTGGTTTCTGCGAGGTGACTTCAACCCTCGACTGTCCTTTTAACTTTCCAAGACTCTATCCCTCTTGAGCTTGATGTTGTCTGCAAACTCAAGGATTCTAAGAGATTCTTGCACGCACTCCTTTCATCCTTCATGATAATCTCTAATTATTTGAAACCTTCCAACTCTGCGCACTCCTTGCAACAACAGTTCTTCAACCACTCACCTGGTTGGAAAATTCTAAAACTTCAACCTGGCCTACGCACACCGTGTATGACTCTATGCTATACTTGCACTTCTGATGGTATAAGAACACTCTGTCTCTCTTGAGATTTTCCGAGGTAAGACTCAGAATCTTGTCAATGCACTCCTTGCAGACCTTCACTTCACTCCTTGTAGGAATTATCGGGACGAGAAACAATTGAAACTTACACTCTCCCTCTCATAGACTTCATAAATTCAACATGAAATCATACACACAAAGCATTGAAATAAATGCATGATAGATCATATAAGAAAACTGTAAACATACCATTCAATAGATGCAAATAGTATTCATAACAACACCATGAAATTGAGTCAAAGCATTCTTATATTAACTCAAGTTCTTTTGTACATGGTTTCTATAGCAACAAATATCTGCTTATACAACTTCTACAGTCTTTGTTCTTCTCTTCTCTCTCTTGCTCTCTTTTCTCTACATATCTACTCTCTTACAAATGAGAAATAATGATACAATACAATACATACGAGGGGGCTTTCTTGAGTTTTCCTTCCTACAACATCAATATATCTTATCGAATTAAATCCTACAAATACTTTACATTCATTACATTAATTTTATACAACCGACACATGAGAGAAATCACTCAAGATATGTGTTACAATCCCCAAAACATTTAAGAGCAATTATGTCTCTCCATATATTACATTAATGTGCCATCCTTTTGAAATTCAAAATATCTTCAAAATGTGCACTGGTGCGTATCTAGTTTTCCTCTACTTTGCTTGCTCGCGATGCTCCTGCATCATACTCATCTGGATGAAAATATTCATGGGCTCCTACATCATCTATCCATGTTTCTAGATATCTGTTTCATTTTCCCAACTGGCATATTCAATTGAGTGTCCCTTCCACTTTATCAAATACTCAAAATATGTCTTCCTCCAAGTATTCTTGCTAACTCTCTGATTAATGATATTTTCCATCTGCGGATTTTCAGCTACAAGCATTTGTTTGACCCACTAAAATTCATGTTGATTCTCTTCCCCATCTGCTTCATTTGCTCTATAAGGATACAGATCTTCTACATTAAATATGGGTGATATGCCCACGTCATCTGGAAATTCTATCTCATAAGAATTTGCCTCAATTTTTCTCAGAATCTTACATGACCCTATTTTTTTCATCTTCATCTTATTATATGTTCCTCTTGGGAACCTTTCCTTTCTTAGATGTGCTAAGACTAGATCTCCCACTTCGAACTGAAACTCTCTTTTTTTTTGATCTGTTCTACGCTTGTATTCTTGGTTGGAACTCTGCAATCGCTCTTTAATCTTACTTTGGAGCTCCTGCATATCTGCTACAAAATCTTTTGCTCCAACACTTTTGAACTCATTCAACTCTAAGTCTCTCAATTTAGATACTCCTCTTCGCTGCATTCCATACATTATCTGAAATGGGCTTTATCCTATGCTTCTATTAGGTGAGTCATTATATGCAAATTCCTCTTGCGGTAGAATCTGATCCCACTAACTGTGATGTTCAGCTACTAAAATCCTCAATAAGTCTCCCAAACTCTGATTTACTACCTCAGTCTGTCCATCTGTATGAGGGTGATATGTTGAGATAAAATGTAAACTCATCCCCAGCTTCTTCCATAGTGTCCTCCAAAAATGACCAACAAATTTGGTATCTCTGTCTGAAACAATACTCTTGGGTAAACCATGAAGTCGAACAACTTCTTTCAAAAACAGGTTTGCAAAGTGTGTTGCATCACTGGTTTTCTGACATGGAATAAAATGTACCATTTTTGAGAATTTGTCAACTACCACGAATATGGAATAACAACCTCTCTATTTCCTTGGCATTCCTAACATAAAATCCATGCTTACCACATCCCACGGCCTCTCTGGTACTGGAAACGGTTGATACAATCTTGTATTCTGTCTTTTCCCCTTTGCGTGCTGGGAAAATTCTACATCTGTTGACAAATTTGTTGACATTTGTCCTCATTCCTGGCCAATAATACAAACTGTTCAGTTGCACAAATGTCTTGTCATGGCCGAAGTGTCCATCCAATCCCCCACTATGCTTTTCCTTCAAAAGGTTTTCCCTCATAGAACTCTTCGGGATACACAATTGATTTCCTTTGAATAGTAATCCATCCTGGCTCAAGTATTCAACCCATTGGCTTATGTCTCTCAAAATAGGATTCTCACATGCTTCATAATAATCCTTGAAATCTGAATCATCTCTGTACATGTCCTTAAGGCTATCAAAATCTAAGGTTTTCACATGAAACTCTTACAGAATCAAACATTTCTTGATCAATGCATCAACAACCTTGTTAGCATTTGCAGAGATGTGCTTTGTAAAAAAAGTAAAGTTATGCATATATTCAATCCATTTTGCAACTTTCTGGTTCAATTTTTCCTGTCTGGTTATAAACTGTAAGGCCTGGTTGTTGTTGTACAAAATGAACTCTTTCGGAACTAGGTAGTGCCTCCATTTCTTCAATGCTTGTATGACTGCAAAAAACACTTTATCACACAAGGAATAATTCCTCTTGGCATCATTCAGCTTCTCACTGAAGTATGAAACTGGTATATTTTCTTGACTTAAGACTACTCCAATCACAAATCCACTTGTGTCACATCTCACTTGAAATGTCTTACTAAAATCTGGTAGAACTAGAACTAGTTGTCTAGTTATTTTCTCCTTTAACAACTTGAAACTTTTCTCTGCTTCCTCTATCCAATGAAAATATTTATGTCTTTTCTTGACTGTGTCCATCATCGGTGTACAAATTCCACTAAAATTCCTGATGAATTTCTTGTAAAAACTGGCTAATCCATGGAAGCTTCTAACTTCAAAGATATTCCTTGGCGATAACCACTCTTTGATTGCTTTTACCTTCACATGATCCATCTTCAACTCATTTGAAGACATCACAAAACCCAAATAAATGAGTTATTTCTTCATGAAAGATGACTTTTTTAGATTTATCAACAACTTCTCTTGCTGTAACCTCCTCATCACTAGAGTTAAATTTCTCAAGTGTTCTTCCTCGGTCTTACTGAAGATCAGTATATCATCAAGATACACAATTACAAACTTCCCAATGAAATGTTTCAAGACTTCGTTCATCAATCTCATGAAAGTACTTGGTGCATTTGTCAAACCAAATGGCATGACAATCCATTCATACAGTCCTTCATTCATCTTTAATGTTGTCTTCCATTCATCACCTTCCCTCACTCTAATCTGATGATATCTGCTTTTCAAATCAATTTTTGAAAAAAAAAATTCTCCACTCAAGCAATCCATCAAGTCATCCATCCTGGGTAAAGGAAATCTGTACCTGATGGTGATTTTGTTTATATCCCTTGAGTCTGTACACATTCTCCATCCACCATCCTTTTTTGGACTTAACATTGTTGGAACAACACATGGACTTGATCTTTCTCTAATCAACCCTTTGTCCATCAAATCTTGGACTTGCTTCTTAACTTTTTCATTCTCCTGCGGTGTCAATCTATACACTTCTTTGTTTGGTAAAATTTCTCCTGGTATAAGGTCAATGTGATGGCTTATACTTTTTATGGGAGACAACGAACAAGGTAAATCGTTTACCACTATATTAGCGAAATTCTCCAACATTTCTTGAATCTCCTCAGGTAGATCATCTATTGAGGTACTGGTCAAGATGACTCTAGTTTTTCTCAGCACAACAAACTACATTTCTTCATCTTTCTTGACTTCATCAAGAAGTTCCTTCCCACTCATGAGAAGTATAGTGTTACTTGTTTATTCTTTCACCTTTTTTTCCTCAATTGGAAGCAACATATGCGTCCTAACATTCTTTTCCAAGGTGTATACGTTCTTTATTCCGTCATGAATAACATTCCTGTCATATTTCCAAGGCCTTACCAACAAAAGATGATAGACATCCATTGGAATAACATCACATAATATATCATCTTTGTATCCCCCTATCTTAAATTCAACTAAACATTGTTTAGTGACTGTTACTTGATGTCCTTTTTGTAACCACTAAACTTTGTATGGGCTTGGATGTGCAACTGTCTCCAATTCCAAATTCTCCACCATCTTTGTGGATACTAGATTATCTGTGCTTCCACTTTCAACAATTACCTTGCATACCCTATCCTTGGTCTTGCAAGCAGTTCTGAACAGACTGTTCCTTTGGACTAGATTCTCTATCTCCTTCTCTAGCTTCAAGAGAATTTTCTTCATCATTAAGGATCTTCCGCCTTCTGCATCTTCTGCCTCAACATTTTGCCTCTACGCTTATGAAATGTGAGCTTCGCCTCCTCCATCCCTTTTTCTATCGGGACATTCAAAATATTTGTGTCCTATCTTTCCATATACAAAACACTTTATTTCACCACCTCTACCTCTTCCTCTTCCTCTAGGTCGAGGAAAAGTGTTCCTATCGGCATACTATCCTCCTTGTGAGATTCCTCCCCTTTCTGGGTGGTTATGAGGTTTCTTTTCTTCATCCTTGGGCTTCTGTACTGTGTCTTGGGCAATTTTTTTGCCTCTTCTCAGACTTCTACCTCTGCCCCTTTGACCTTGCTTTCGGGCCAATTTCACTTTTGCCTTTGAAGAAAAAATTGATAAGTATCTTCCACTTTCCTGATTATCACCATTCTCATCTCATCTTGAATCCCATATCTCAATCCATACATGTATCTGGCGAATTTTTCATCATCACTCTCATGATGACCAACTCTAATGTTGAGTCTGTAAAATTCTTCAGTGTATTCCTTCATTGTCATCCTTTTCTGTCTCAAATTCTACATTCTTCAAAACAAATTAATTTGGTAATCTCTAGGTATAAACTTGGCTTTCATCTTTGCTACCATTCTATCCGAGCTTTTGATTCTTTGTTTCCCTTTGCAATGCCTGTCAGCCTATTGTTCATCCCACCACAGTCCTGCATGCCCTTTCAGTCTAGTGACAACATGTTTAACCTTCTTATCTTCTTCGATATCCTCATAGTCGAAGTATTTATCCAAATCTCTAAACCAATCTAGAAGCTCCTAAATGTCCAAGTTGCCTTCATACATTGGGATGTCCATTTTTCTCTGGCACCTATTCTTGCAACAACTTTGAATAGACGTTCCTCTGCAGTGTCTTCAGATACAACTTCTTCTTCGGCTTTGGCTTCGTTTTCTCTCTCGGCCTAACTGATATCTCCAATATCAGGTGTTCACCTCTGTGTTGTCTCCATAACATCAAATCGAGCATGAAGTTCTCTCATTTCCCTTTCCACATCTGGATCTATCATGGGTCTCTCTTGACATCTCCTTGGCAACATTATTTCAATTTGTCCAAGTAGAATTCAAATCACAACTGTCCTCTATCTTCCTTCTACAGAAAACAAAAGTTGTATGCTCTGATACCAGCTAATGCAACACCCCTACCTCAGTAGGTTATTCTTGATCTTCCGGTCTTTGGATATTTATTTTCCCTTGAGTTGGAATGGCTCTTTAGTTTCCACTAGAACCTTTAATGCATATAGTACCACAGGTCCTTCTAGAATTTACACCTATGCGAACAAGAACTAGGTGCGAATCTCCACTCCACGTGACCATCCGATGTGACCATTGACTTAACCCAAAAAGGTGTTTCAAATTTCACGGCTTCACGATTTCTATTGTGAGTTCCCTTGACTCCTTCGATTCCTGAAACGCCGAAAGTGGTTAATGGGTCTTTAGCTCCTCCCTTATACCTCAACCATATGACCTCTAGCCAAGTCCTGGGGCCTCACCTCCGAGCGCGTCGGGATTTTGCGACTTGTGATTTCACGATGTGACTCTTCTCCTTTTCTCGAAGTCTGAACTCGTGAATTTTTTACCACAGATCGACGGTCCTGAACCTCCCAATATCTGACGGTCCAGATCGCATCGGGATTTTGCGTATCGGGGATTCCCAAAAACCGCTTCCTCCTAAATTCTAACTTCCGAAATGCTAAAAATCCAATCTAACGACTGCTAATACTTCCGAGATGGCGAGTGTTAAAATACACTCAGTCTTAACCTCCCCGCTAATCCACTAGATCCAATGGTCCATGGAAAATCGATATTTCTCCCTTTGAGAAACTTAACCGTCCATTCAAGTTCTCAAAGACTCATGGCCAAATAAATTGGAGTCCTTCCTCCTGAGCTTGGTTTCTGCGAGGTGACTTCGACCCTCGTCTGTCCTTTGAACTTTCCAAGACTCTATCCCTCCTGAGCTTGATGTTGGCTACAAACTCAAGGATACCAAGAGATTCTTTAACACACTCCTTGCGGCCTTCACAATAATATATGATTATCTGAAACCTTCCAACTCTACGCACTCCTTGCAACAACAGTTCTTCAACCACTCACCTGGTTGGAAAATTCTAAGACTTCAACCTGGCCTACACACACCTTGCATGACTCTGTGATATACTTGCACTTCTGATGGTATAAGAACAACTCTGTCTCTTCTAATATTTTCTGAGGTAAAACTCATAATCTTGTCAATGCACACCTTTTGGACCTTCACTGCACTCCTTGTAGGAATTCTCGGGACGAGAAGAAATTGAAACTTACACTCTCCCTCTCATAGACTTCATACATTCAACATGAAATCAAACACACAAAACATTGAAAAAAATGCATGACAGAGCATATAAGAAAACTGTAAACATACCATTCAATAGATGCAAACAGTATTCATAACAACACCATGAAATTGAGTCAAAGCATTCTTATATTAACTCAAGTGCTTATGTACATGGTTTCTATAACAATAGTTATCTGCTTATACAACTTCTACAGTCTCTGTTCTTCTCTGCTCTGTCTTGCTCTCTTTGCTCTACAGCTCTACTCTCTTACGAATGAGAAATAATGATACAATACAATACATACGAGGAAGATTTATCGAGTTTTCCCTCCTACAATATCAATATATTTTATCGAATTAAAGCCTACAACTACTTTACATTCATTACATTAATTGTATACAATTGACAGATGAGAGAAATCGCTCAAGATCTCTGTTGCAATCCCCAAAACATTTAAGAGCACTTATGTCTCTCCAGATATTACATTAATGTGCCATCCTTTTGAAATTCAAAATATCTTCAAAATGTGCGTCGGTGCGTATCCAACTGTCCTCCTCTTTGCTTTCTCACGATGCTCCTTCATCAAGGTGTAGACATTGGAGAAGGTTGTTCAAGTAGCTTTGGAAGATGAGAAGTTGTTGATGAAGAGAAAGAGAAATTGTAGGTAGAGAGAGAAGGGAAAATAAATTCATCTAGACATGGTTGCAAAGAGTGTTAATTATGAAAGCGGGATACATGTTGTTGAGGAAAATGTGTGTGAAATGCATGTTGTGGGTAGCATGCCAAATGTGAGTGAAAAAGAAATATTTGCAATAGAAGAATGAAAGGAGATGATTGAGGTGAACTCAAGAAGTAACCGAGAGTCGTAGTTTGCACAAGAGAGTGTATGTGTAGAAGAAGGATTTGGAACAAAACAAGCAATGAGAAGATTAAGGTGAAGGAGTATGTGTAGAAAATTCAAGACGTAGCAAATAATAGTAGTCTACCTAAGAAAGTGTATGTACAAAAAAAATATGTTGTTGCAGGATTGGATGATGTTGCAGAAAGAATAGATGTTGTAGAGATGAGTGGTATTCAATAGTTGAAAGTTGCAAATGAGAGATATCTCAACAGCGGGTGATGTTGTAGTAGAATATGGTAGTGTGGCAAGAGAAATGTCATCGTGGGATTTGTAGATGGGAATGTTTGATTCCTATAATGTTTTTTCTATTGATTTTGTTGTAGGTGTAGTGGAATGTGTGGAAAGAGAAAAATAAGAGCATACTAAAATAAAGATGTAGCAATGATGTTGTCAAAATGAAGAAGATGTTGAGGTGAAGATGTGCATATATGTAGAGTTGTTCATGATGGAGTGACATTTGCAAGAAGAAAAGTTGATGTCAAAACATAGAGAAGATGAAGAAGTGTAGTGCAAAGTGGATTTGTAGAGTGGGTCCAAAGATGATTGCAACAATAGAGGAGTGGTTGTAGTGAAAGAAAAGAAAAATGAGGAGATGCTTGAGTATAAAGCATGATGGAGTTTGTTGAGACAACGATAATAGTGCAGAAGAAAGAGGACAGGGAGGCAGTAAGCACCAATGAATGGCAGCAGTATGATGCATTAAGTGCAATTGGGTTTAAGCTACAACAAATTGTAACAATATCGTTGAAGTTGGACCAAGAAAATTTAATAGAGATAAAGGTAGGTATGAGATATTACCTATAATTTCAGTTTGTAGAGGTGTGGATTATGAAGGAGAATAAGAAGGATGCAAAGCACAGAAGAAGGAAGGATGAGTGGTATAGAGTGTGGTAGAGAAGGAAGAAGAAAAGAAAGAAAAGACATAGATATCCAGTGGTTGTTGATTTATCAATTACCTTATGAGAAAGAAGATTACATTTCCAATTAGGGGAGCTTGATGTAGCAACATCCTCTAGTTTTGACAATCCTGCGCATCTAAAAAGGTATTTTCAGTTTTGTTTTAGTTTTATTTCAAGTTTCCATATTTTCAATAGTGATAGGGGTCCGGTATATTTTGATTAACATGATCTTATCGCTTGGAATCAAGGTCTGAATTTGGATATATTATAGTGTTACGTACCAGATCTATTATAATATCATAAAAGAGAAATATTGTAGAGAATAACAATGGAATAACAATAGGAAATGAAAAATACTACAGAGAATAATAGCAAAACAACAAACTATATGGAACCACAACACCAAAATAATACCTTTATTGATAGGAAACAATGTTCACTTGCCTTTTCGAGGGGGCAACCTCCGGCAGAGCATATCTCTATTAAAATAATTATGAAGAAAAGACTTCTCATTCCCTCTACTCCTATTTATACTAAATTTGTCTACTAAAAGAACAATCTAGAGGAATATATTTCTAGAAGCAAAAGCTTCTATTAGGTCTTCTTACATTTGACTTATTCTTCCTTATTACCAGGCCTTATTAATATCAACCTTTATTACATGGGAAATATATTATTCTACCTATGTGGGGGGTCAGGAAGCTTAAGTACCTAACATTCCCTTCTCCTTAAAAACAACCTTTTCCTCAAGGCTTGAGATGGGGAAATTACTACAGAATGGTAGTTGGCTCCCAAGTGTCATCTTCTGGCTATGTGTCCTTCCACTGAACTAGAACTTCCTTGATAGTGTGTTGGTGGAGATGACACTCGTGCTGGTCCAAGAATTATTATGGTTGTAACCAAATGGAACCTTCTTCATTCAACTCAGGTAGACTGGTATGATTATGGAACTTAGTGTTGATCACTTTCTTTAAGCAAGAAACATGAAAAATAGGGTGGAGCTTAGAGTGACTGGGAAACTCTAACCGGTAGGCCACGAACCCCACTCTCTTGAGAATACGGTAAGGACCATAGAATTTGGGGGTGAGTTTCTAAAAGTGTTTGGATTTGATTGAAGTCTTCTTATAAGGTTGCAGACAAAGAAACACATGGATCCCTTCAACAAATTCACGTTCTGAACAACCTTGATCTGCTTGTTGTTTCATGTGATTCCGAGCCATGACCAAATTGTCTTTGAGAGTATGGAGGATGGCCATGTAGACTATAAGATTTTGATCCACCTGCTAAAACTTGGAGAGAATGGGCATGTTTGATACAATTGAAGGTGGCGGGTGCCCATAAACTACTTCAAAGGGAGTCATGCAAGTGGATTTTTGGTAAGAAGTTTTGTGCCACCATTCAACGAGGGGTAACTATTGAACCCACTGATTTTTTCTGTAAAATACAAAACACCTCAAATAATTTTCGAAACACTTGTTGACTGCTTCAGTTTGGCCATTATTCTGAGGATGATATGCTATGATGAGATGTAATTGGGTTCCCTAGAGTCGAAACAATTCTTGCCATAAAGTGTTGGTGAAAGTGGGATCACGGTAAAAAAAAATAGAATGAGGCATGCCATGGAGTTTGAAGATATGATCCATAAAAAATTGAGCGACCATGGAGATGGTGAATGGGTGTTGAAGAGAACACAAATGAGCATATTTGGAAAGATGATCTAATATTGCCATGATGACTGACTTATTTCATGATTTAGGTAAGACAACAATGAAGTCCATAGAAATATTTTTCCAAAGAGTAGGTGGGATTAGAAACGGTTGGAGTGTGCCTATGGATTTGGATGTCTCTCCCTTATTGCGTTGATAGGTATCACATTTAGCCATAAAGGTGTGAATGTCCTATTTCATACCATCCTAGAAAAAATAATGTTTGACTCATTCAAGGTTTTGGTAAAGCCATAATGCCCAGCTATAGGTGAAGCATGAAACTTACAGAGCACACTGGATTTAATGTTCATCTATTTTCTTAAATACATGTGACCTTTATAACGAAGCTCATCCTAGTGCCACGAGTACCTTGGAGCAGCTTGCGGATCCTGCTGCGGTGTTTGTATTGGTCTTGAAAGTTTGGGATCTTGCAACCATTCCTAGTGAACTACCTGAAGCCAATCTGCAACAATGAAATAGAGGAACAAAAGAGACCCGTCTTCTTCATATTTCCTAGAAAGGGAATCAACCACCACATTTTCTTTTCCTTTTTGTAGATGATCTCATAATCATATCCAAACAAATTGGTTACCCATTTTTGTTTCTCCAGAGAATAAATTCTTTGTTCTAGAAAATACTTGAGGCTTTGATGATCAATTTTTATTTGGAAGCATTGCCCCAAGAGATAAGGATGCCAAATATCCGCAGCGTGAAAAACAACCAACATTTACTTTTCATAGGTTGATTGGCCCAAATGGTGCTCAGAAAATTATTTTTTGGTGAAATCCGAAGGTCTACCATCTTGAATAAGAACAACCCCAATGCCTTTCCCCGAAGTATCACATTCCAGTACAAAGGTCTTGTTGAAGTTAGGGAGAAACAAAACCATAGTAGTGCACATAACCTTTTTCAAATCTTGGAAGGCATGGTCGACTGCTCGAGTCCAACTGAAATAATTTTTTTTAAGGAGTGTTGTGAGGGGGGATGCATTTTTTCCATAATTCTTAACAAACTTGTGATAATATCCCGCCAAACCCAGGAAGACATGTAGACTTTTAATAGATTTCGGGCGCAACCAATCCTGTATAGCTTCAATTTTCTTTGGATCCACCCAGACACCATCCTTGCCAACAATATGTCTCAGGTAGTCAACTTCAGAGGCTCCAAAATCACATTTAGACTGCTTAATGTTTGTGATGAGATAGTAGCTCGATAATTTGATCTACGTGGGAAATATGGGCTTGCCAAGTTTTTATATAGATGAGAATATCATCAAAGAAAACCAAGACAAAATGAAGGAGGAAAGGAAGAAAAACATGATTCATGAGACTTTGAAAAGTGGAGGGAGCATTACAGAGGCCGAATGACATAACCAAGAACTCATAGTGACCCTCATGAGTTCTGAATGCAGTCTTGGGAATGTCTTCTTCTTTCATACGATTTTTGGTGGTAGTGAGAGTGAAGATCAAGTTTGGTAAAATACTGAGCAACACTTAATTCATCCAAAAGGTCATCAATGATAGTAATGGGAAATTTGTATTTGATGGTGATTTTGTTGAGAGCTCTAAAATCAAGACACATACACCAAGTACCTTCTTTATTGAGTACCATTATGGCTGGAGAAGAATAGGGACTAGTATTAGGATGGATGACACTGGCTTCTATCAATTCTTGAAAAATATTCTCAATTTCATTTTTCAGGGTGAAGGGATGATGATAAGGGAAAACATTTCGAGGAAGACTGCCCAAAACTAGAGGAATGGAATGATCATGGACATCACAAGAAGGTGGAAGTCCTTGGGGGGGTTGAAACACAACTTGGTATTGGAAGAGGATAGATTGGAGGTTAGTATGTACAAAGGGTGTCTCAACCATCTGAATGGCATGAAGTTGAGTAATAATGCCATAATTACCTTTTTAGAGAAGATTTTCCATTCAATGGGAACTGGGGATATCTAGTGAACCTGTTGTGATGCCTTGGAAATGGTGTTGTTGGCCCTCTTGTTGGAATTTCATAGTTAATTTATGGAAATCCATGGTGATAGGGACGAGAGTGTGTAAGCATTGTGCACCAATTACAATGTCACAACTTCCCATGTCAATAACAAACATATGAAATTTCAGGTGATATTGACTAATTTGGAGGCACACATTTTCACAACACCCTCCACATTTCATGGAACCCCCATTGGCAATCATGATTTGGAAATTATTAACTGGAATAATAAAACAATTGACTTCTTGCGAAATGCAACGATGAATAAAATTATGGGTGTTTCCGCTATCAACTAGAATAATGAATTTCCTATTCTTAATGTAGCCAATTAATTTGAGGGATTGGGGAGAAGAGAAACCTGTGAGTGCATTGAAAGAAATCAATGGTTCAACTGTTGGTGGATCAAAGGGTGGAGTAAGATCATTTGATGGAGGTAGCTCATGTACCTGAGAAACATCTTCCTCTTCTTCAGAAACATCCTCAGAAATATACATAAAAAATTTATGTTCTTTACACTTGTGCCTAGAAAGTTATTTATCATCATAATTATAACAAAGACCCTTGAGTTGGCGTTCAACCATTTCCGCTCCTGTTAACTTTTGGAACTTGAGAGGAGTGGTCTGAGGGGTAAGGGTGTTGGGTTTAGGGTGAGGAACAAAGGTGGGTTTTCTTCTTTGGGCTAATATGAATTTTTGTGCTTTCTTGGCACACTTAGTGGCTTCCAACCAAGTCTGTGTGCGAGCCATGATGACCAGGGAACAAATTTCATCCTTAAGGACACTAATAAAGAATTTTGTAAAGAAAGAATATGTCATGCCCTTCGTTCGAAAAGCCAAGTGCTCAAAGGAAACAATAAAATATTCCACTGTTCCATATTGTTTCAGCTTGGTCAAACATAATAAATAGTGGGTGTCTGTATCAAAGAGTTCATACAACTCTACAACAAGCTGTGACCAAGAAACATACCCTTGGTGTGCATTTCGATGCCATTTCCACCATTGCCATCTTTCTGGACCAAATAAAGAATTTCATAATGAATCTTGGTTAATTCATTAGTGATACCATGCATGGAGAAATAATGTTCCATATGAGTAACCTAATATTGTGGATCCAATCCATCACATTTGTTTACCTCAACTTGGGGAATACAAGGGTCACGAGGGATGTAGTTGGAATGAGTGTAGAGGCTGGTTGGAGTCAACACCTTTAGTATAGAGTGGTGGGTCAGAGGAGGAAGGACCCTAGAGTTTGTTAATGAATTGGTGTAGAGTGAAATTGACTTCCATAATTTCACTACTGAGTTGGTCTTGAATGTGGTCTATTTTGGCATGAAGGACCAGAATGTACCTATTTACTTGGGCTTGAACAACAACAAGGTCAGTACTCATTTTATGATTGGTTTCTTCTTGGCAGGCGAGAGCTATGAGGGAATGAGGGGTGGTTCCATGGGGTAAAAAAAGATAGTTGAAAATGATAGGTATCACAACGATCAGGTCGAAAAGGGGAATCCAATGATATAAGTGTCAAATAAGGGGGCTGGGAAGGGGTCAGGATCACAGGAAGGAAAAATAGCTAAAAATGATAGGTATCACTGCAATCAGGATGACAAGAGGATTCCAATGAAATAGGTATCAAACAAGGGTGCAGGTAGGCCCCATACTCTTAACAGGAAAAAATATGTAGTAATTTCACAACCCGAATGCAGGTGACAATAGATCTTGTCTGTTCCTTTTCTGTTTTGTTTTCGTCCCAAGGGTTAGGGTTTTCAAGGTGCCTACAAACAAGGGTTTTCCCTATTCTATATCTCTCTGATATACGTGTGGGGTCGAACAATAGTACTCGACCCAATATCCCAGGGCACCAACTAAGGAGGCTAGGCCATACCCTTAGTCATACTACCCGATTACTCATGTGCTAGAGAGTATCTTCCTGAGTGTTATTCTTGGTGGAACTATAATATTCAGGTGGTCGATCGGTTTATCTACGGAGGGCTTCATTATATCTAGACCAATCCACATACAGGTGTTGTCTCATGTGCTACCACTCGAAGGGGTACTGACAAGGGTGGCCAACAATGTGCGCTTAAGTACCATGTGTAGTTCTTGTGTGTATGCTTCCCTGGCTGCGGATTTATGCGCTGAACAATAAATCACTATAGCTTTAAGATGTCGTAATATGTCTCTACCCTGAAAAAAATTACCCACAGTTTCTGCCAAGGAAAATGTTCTGATACCACTTATTAGGTACTAGATCTATTGTAATAGTAGAAAAGAGAAATAATGTAGAGAATAACATTAGAATAACAATAGGAAACAAAAATACTGTAGAGAATGACAATGGAACAACAAATTATATGGAACCACAACACCAAAATAATACCTTTATTGAAAGGAAACAATGTTCACTTGCCTCTTCGAGGGGGAAACCTCCAACAGAGTAGAGCTCTATTGCAATAATTCTCAAGACAAGACTTATTATGCCCTCTACTCCTATTTATACTAAATTTGTCTACTAAAAGAACAATCCAAAGGAAGATCTTTCTAAAAGCGGAAACTTCTATTAGGTCTTCTTACATTTGACTTATTCTTACTTATTATTGGGCCTTATTAATATCATCCTTTATTACATGAAAAATATATTATACTACCTACATGAGGGTTAGGAAGGTTAAGTCCCTACCATATAAAGTACACCTTTCTCTACCTGCCTACTAAATTTTATGAAAATATATCAATATTTGGTACCGCACCTATGTCACGACTATTCACTATATGTATTATAGCTCTTTTATGTAATAAATTTACATTTTATTTTCATTTCGATCTCGTCTAGAGTTGAGAGATAGATCTATGTAGTCTAAAGTTCATATATATTGCCTACTTAGTATATAGGCTCATTGTCTTTAAATTTGAAGCTCTCAGTGTATGTAAACAAATTTCTCTTTCGTTTTATTTAACTTTAGAGACATTAATGTGACATGTTTGGTTGTTATTGATTCATCGGAGAGTCATTATGGGTTTGTTTATACATTTATATAATTTGTCATTTTTTATATTATAAGCTTTGTTTTTAAATAGAAACTTCTAACGTGACCAAAACTTTCCTTGCCAAGCTTGTTATCTCTTTTACAATTGGAAATAACCTTAATTATAGAATTTAAAAACTTGTTATTGTCTATATTTGTTGTTGACTTGGTGGTCAACACCTCCTTTGGGACTCGTGACATGGTTTAAGAGTCTCCCGTGGATCCATTAACTCTAGCGGTTGTATTGAAAACTAATTCGTTAACTCTGATAGTTGTATCAGAAACTAATAGGCTAGTCTTTTGGTTTAACAACAAACAAGGGCCAACAATTGGTATCAAAGACAAAGGTTTCAGGTTCGAATTTGCTCGGTTGGTGTTGAGTACCTCAATTGGTGTTGAGGGAGACATCATTGACTTGGTGGTCAGCATGTCCTTCGGGACTCGTGACACAGTTTAACAACCTCCCGTGGATTTGTTAACTCTAGCGGTTGTATAAAAAACTATTAGGTCGACCTTTTGGTTTAACGACAAATGGGGACCAACATTTATAAAGCATTATGATATTTTGCATCATTAGAGGATATACTATGATTTTGGAAATTCATTTTATAGATATAGTAAAAATTTGAACATGTATTTTTAGATTTTCAATGTGAATAGTGTAATTTTATTTCATATGAATATATTTTTTTTTTGGCTCTCTTTTACTTAGTTATACGAAATACAATATTTATATTAATTTTTTATTTATTTATTTTTATGTTAGTTATGTTTTTAAAGTTTACCTTACCTTATGATATTTGTATTTGTATTTATATTGAAAATGTATTTTTGATTGTGTAGTTATATTAAATTTAACCATAAAAAAAAAGTAGTTAAATTTTTATTTTAAAAAATTGATTATTTATAATTTTATATGAATTTACAATTCACACTCTATAAATATTTATGCACTTAAAATTGTCACTTTAATTTATCTAAACACAAAGTAGATTCATCTTAAACAATTCGAATTTATCAAGCATCGTAAATGATCAAATTTCTTAATGTGTATTCTTTTTTATCATTTAATTCCATGTCATATATTGATTCCTTCATATTAAATGATAAAAAAAATACACCTTAAGAAATTTGATCCCTCTTGATGCTTGCTAGCTTCAAGTTTAATATGAATCTATGCTCATTTAATTTTTTAGATGTTGACGTACATATGTAGTTTTTTTTTTATTAAATTTTTTATTATCACCTTGCTCCTATCAATGCAA
>JZKD02S2109558.1:360352-403514 GCA_000966675.3 Picea glauca
AGGATATCCATGATTGATGGTTTTTCTGGTTATAATCAGATATCAGTCATGCCTGAGGATAGAGAAAAAACAACCTTCACCACTCCTTGGGGTACATTCATGTATGCCAAAATGCGGGAGCAACGTTCCAGCGAGCTATGGATATAGTCTTCATCGGGGAGAAGGACCAGTTTGTGGTAATCTATCTAGATGACATCACGGGCTTCTCTAGATCAGACAAGGAGCACTGCTGCCACTTGAGGAAAGTTTTCCTGAAGTGCCAGAGGTTTGGCCTATCCCTAAACCCCAAGAAATATTTTTTTTCTATGAAGGAGGGGAATTTATTAGGCCATATAGTATCAGCAGAGGGAGTGAGAATTGATCCTAGCAGGGTAGAGGCGATTCAAACCCTGTCACTTCCTAGATCCAAGAAGGAAGTTCAGGCCTTTTTGGGAAAGATCAATTTCTTGAAGAGATTCGTCTCAAATTTTGCTGAGTTGGTGAAACATATCACAGCCATGCTTAGGAAAGGAAATGAAGTAAAATGGACTGCTGAACCCAGGGAATATTTTATCCAAATAAAAAGGGCATTGACTGAGGCACCTGTGCTGATTAGTCCTGACTATTCCAAAGAGTTCCTAATTTTCTCTTTTGCTTCTTTTGATACAATAGCGGTGGTCTTGTTGTAGAAAAATAAGGAAGGGCGAGAGCAACCCATTGCCTTCTTCGACGGGGCATTAAGCGATGTAGAGATCAGGTATGAAATCATGGAGAAACAGGCCTATGCCTTAGTGAAATCTCTCAAAGATTTCAGAGTCTATGTCCTGCACTTAAGGGTAACCGCATATGTTCCTTCGACTTCTGTGAAGGACATCCTTATACAGCTTGATATAGATGGGAGAAGAGGTAGATGGATCGCTAGAATCCTGGAATTTGACTTGGAGATAAAGCCTACCAAGTTGGTTAAGGGGCAAGGTTTAGCCAAGCTACTTGCTGAATCCAATTACGAAGCCTTGGGCGTTAGTTTCATCAATACCTGCTCATGAATTCAGCAAGTTGAGATGCCCAGTCAATGCTCTCAGGAAGGCGTATTGTTGGCAGAGTGTGCCTGGTATCGTGACATTTTGTACTTTCTGCAGGAGTTGAAGCCCTCGGATGGAATGTGTAAGAGTAAGGCAAGAGCTTTGAAGCTCAAGGCAGTCAGATATTGCCTCATTGGGCAAGTTTTATACTGGAGAGACCCTCTAGGAGTGTTGTTGAGATGTCTGAACCCACCAGAAGCCCAAAAAGTTATGTTTTATTTCCACCGAGGCCTTTGTGGGGGGAATCATTTTTGGAAGACCACAACTCACAAAATCCTCAAGCCTGGGTATTATTGGCCCACTTTATTCGTTGATGTCGGCAGAGAAATCAGGGCCTACATCAAATGCCAAAAGTTCTCAGGGAAACAGTAGCTTGGGCCACTACCACTGAAGCTTGTGATAGCTTCAACACCTTTTCAACAGTGGGGGCTAGACTTTATCGGGGAAATTCATCCTCCCTCAAGTGGCCAACACAGATGGATATTGACTGCAACAGATTATTTCACCAAGTGGATAGAAGTTGTCCCTACCAGAAGTACATCCCACAAAGTAATTATCAACTTCCTGGAGGATATCATAGCCAGATTTGGTTGTCCTAGCAGGATCGTAACTGATAATGCTTCTTCTTTAAAATCTAAGCCTCTCATTAAGTCCTGTGAGCAGTTCCAAATCTCGCTAATTCACTCCACCCCCTACTATCCCCAGGGCAATTGTTTAGCTGGATCCTCCAACAAGGGCCTGATAAGGATAATCAAAAGACTATTTTAGGACAACAAAAGGGCCTGGGAGTCGAAGTTGAAATTTTCTTTATGGGTTGATCGAGTGACAATGAAGAAATCCCTGGGCACCTCGCCTTTTCAGCTGATTTACAGAGCAGAGGCGGTTTTTCCCACTCAGCTTGCCTTACCTGTGGCAAAGTTCTTTCAAGATTATGAAGGAGAGTCGGATCATATGATCAGAAGGATTCATCAAATAGTATAAGTACAGTAGATCAGGGAACATGTGAGGAACACCGCTCATAGTCATTAGCAAAGGGTCAAACAGGCTTTTGACAGGAAGGTCAGGAAGGAGTTCGAGATTGGGGATTTGGTACTTAAGTGGGATGCACCCAGACAGGATAAGGGAAAACATAGCAAGTTTTATGCCCTCTGGATCAGCCCCTTCAGAATCTCTGAGGTCTTCTCAAACAACACGTACCAGTTGCACGATCTGGAGGGCGAAGAGGTTTTCAACAACCCAGTAAATGGGCATTTTCTAAAGAAATGTTTTGTTTGAGCCTTAGACAGCTCCTTTGTTTGTAAATATCATCCTTTAGTTCTTTATTCATTTTTTGTTTGTATATTTTCGGCTTAGTAAAAGACTCCATAGCCCAATAGCAAGGCACTAAAACTGAAGAATGAGTTCTTAGAGCATCACAGGGACGACTATATCCCCCATGGAGCCTAATGTTAGCGACATTATTTGTCTTGGGGCTCCAATACACCTAGGTCTGTAGGTTATGCGGGAAGCGCCCCAACGCAAAGTGGGAGAATCTCTTTTCTGATCACAATTCAAGCGAGCGGGCGAAGTGTTGGTTGTCAGCCGCGGAGATTCAACTGCAAAGAGAATCGACGATCATCAAGATTTCGGGGCTACCAATTTGTCTGGGATTTAGCACGAAGCATAGCACCAATAGTTCAAGGAAAATCTGGGTCGTCCGATCCAGTTGAGACAGGTGGCAGTCAGTCGGCATTTCGGGGATCGGTGTCTCGGGAGACAAGGAGCCTCCCATTCTTTACAACTGAAATCGTAAATCAGTGAAACGTCGAAAGCACCTTTGGAGCCAAGCCCACGGTCCTAGCACCAGGTCACATCAAGCGAGCCTGTGAATGGGGGTAGCCCCCTTTATAATAACAAATGTTATCTAGGTCGTTCATCTAAAGGACGCGTGACGTACATCCATGTCACATCGGCATTCGGGAGTTCGAGGGGTAAGCGCTCCTCATCATTTCACCTCTCGAAACCTCGAATCTCAAAACACCGAAAGCACCCAGAATTAGGCTCATGGTTTTGGCGCCTGGTCACAAAAGAGTAGACCTAAAGGAGGGGCGCTAATGTTTATCATTCGATGAGATAGGCCCCAAAGTGCTGAGAGTGATCTCAGTCGTTCATCCTGGATGAACACGTGGTGTGCGATTGGGTCCTCTCGGCCTCTCGCCCATCACGATTCCACAGCAGGAAGACTTGCTCCTTCCTATCTATGAACTCCGAAGCGCCGAAAGCACCCAAAGGTGGGCCCACAATATCGAGGAGTAGTCTCAGCCATCCATCTAAAGGGGACACCTGGTGCATGATTAGGCTCCCGGCCTTCTCGTCCATCGCGATTTCGAAGCGCAAGAAGCAGCTCCTTCATATCCCTGATGCGCGAAGTGACGAGAGCGTCCAAGACCTGGGGCCTGCAGCAGCGTTGGGTGAATTTAGGACCGTCAGATTTGAAGGACGCATGGAACCAGATTAAGCCGTCTCAGTGTTTCGCTCATCACGATTTCAAGAATCATGGATCAACCCCTTCATATCCGCGAACGCCGAAAACACCTTTAGGAGTAAACACAGGGTCATAGCCCATGGTCACTTGGGAGACAAAGAGAGTTGTGCAAGAGGGGCCAAAGGCACTGAGTTCATTTACAAAGGATATCATCGTGACCTCCAGGCGCCATCAGATCCGATCTCAATCCTATGTCTCGCTTGGAGTAAATGAAGGCATGAACGGGTGGTTGAAACCTCCCTTCATTCATTAAGTGTGAGATATGGAGGGTCTGGCAAGTGGTCTGCTCGAAGGGGTCCTGTGTACCATTTTTTCCAAAGAATCCATGCCGAAGTCTTCGAAGAGACACAGAAGTCTGCACATGCTAGCTCGGCACTTAATGGCTCAGCTACCCTCCTTAGAGGAGCCATGCACAGTTAAGGTGGCGCATGAAGAAGGATTTCAGTACGAATTTGATTGAAAAGACACCGAGCCCTGGGTGACTGGGCATGCCTATGTTAGGTGAATTTTCCTGAGTATATAGGCTCAGTTTTTGGTATTTTGTAAGCATCGATGGTAGAGCAAGGCTCCTGATTGTAATGTTTTAACAGACGCTCTAGTTTTCTGGTTATGCATTTGTATGTAAGATTTCTTGTTTTATGAAAGACAGTTTCCCTGTTTCATCTAGTTTTCATCTCATACTGAGGGAGTTCATGATTGACTGATTCACATGAATTATTGTAATTGTGTTATGATAAAGGTTTTATTGTGACACTATTGTATTCCCTGGTTTTCTGCGTTTGAATGTAAAATGATCTCGCATTTAAATGCATTCTCCTACAGTCTACTAGAAACCTGATGTTGACAACAGACCTTTGCATCTCTCTAATATAATTCTTCCCCCCTACTCACCCTTACTACAACTCACTGTCTGAAGTATGTCCAAGACCTCACCTACCCATGCATGTCGGGCCTAGTTTCAGAGTTGAAACAATATCGTCTGAGTTTACTTCCATTCGATCACCTCTTCCATATACAAACCGTGACATAAACTGATGGGCATCGGGCTTTGCTCCTGCAAGCAATCCAGGAGTGACTTCCGTCACCAACACATAACATATTTTTACTGATGTTAGTGTAGAACTAGAAGGATCATGTATGCAACATACATACCCTTAGAAGGTTTAGATGGTTATGTGATTTCAACCCTAACAAATTCCCATCTACATTGAAGCAACATCGTAGATTTGACCCATATAAAGAAGGTGTCTTAACACCCAATATAACATCCTTCGCCATAGAAAGATCACCTTTCTTCAAAATCCATGGGACATCACCTTGATTAAAAGACCAAGAGGGACCAACCTCTCCTCTAATTTCATTTCTTGGCCAATGTCTCTTTTTAGTATTCTAAGCAATAAGATACTTCCTGACAACCATTGTGTCACTTTTATTCCATGATATGTGCCTCCATAAAGAAGATGAAACAATTTTGAATATATGCATAGGATCTAGCAAGTGTCCAATCTTAATATGTTCCCAATATGGAACCTCATAAAGTACATATTCCATTTTCATCCTAATGGGTATTTTCTCAACATAGGTGTCAAAACATTCAAGATCATCGAACATAGGTTCCCCATTTGATAAAATAATTATGCCATCTCCTTACCCTTCTCTATGTCATATTCCTTATTCCAATATGTCGGTGTCATTATTTCAGGTCTCTAGGTTCTCTCTGGTTTATCATTTAAAGCAGATGCAACTCTTTTATAAGGGTGGTCTTCTGGGAGGAATACCCTCAAATAGTTGTACACCAATTTTCGTAGGTCATTGGACCACCTAGCTTTTATAGAAGGTCCACAACATTTACATCCATGATACCCTTTTGTTACAAGACTTGCAATGTTAACGTATACATAACATGTTAGTGTCAAAAATATATTTGCACCAAATGAAGTATGCCAAATAAAATTACAGATATAAACAAATCGATGAACATGCTTACTAGGGAAAACTCCTAGTCTTGGATAATTGTGTGTGGTGTACGCACATATGCCATACAACGTAAAATACCTCTCAATTGAGATGGGTCTTGATACATCATATACATGTATTACTTCCCATAATTTCTTAAGTTCATCGATCAATGGTTGGAGGTATACATCCATTCTCTTCACTTGTCTTCTTCTTGGGACTATAAGAGCCAACATAAGATGCCCATTCTTCATGGACAACCATGTAGGGATATTGTTATTGATCACTACCACTTGCCAAACATAATAGTTGGTGTTTTGGAGTGAATACAGGTTAACTCCATCCATAGCTATGCTTAATTAGAGGCTACATACTTCATCCATGAATTTATCGGGCCATGCATCCTCTATATGCTTCATGACTATTGAATCTGTTGGGATTTGCATAAATTATGACTCACTTCTATGTGAGGCATGCTACCCCTACAACATGGCTAATTGTTTTCAATGAAAGAGCCTTTGAATCCTTAGAATTATAGGCATGTCCCTCAATATATTATGAAGATGACCATGTTCCTTACCCTTGTTTTTTTATTTATGGTACCTGTCATGCCCACATTCTCAACATATGTCTTTGTTTGCATATTCATTTATGTATAAAGTACAATCATTTGAACATGCATGATATGATATGTACTCAACACCCAACATTTTCAGCATTTTATTTACCTCTGTGAAACTACCGGGAAAGTGATTATCACTCGGAAGTACCTTATATTTGAATAACCTGCAATTAATGGGAAATAGAAATTTACACTGTCATTAAGCATGAATAAAATCAACCATTTTCTTCCTTCATTGTGTGACAATATTCCTTAAAGATATAGGGGACTTAATGGTTAGTTACCTCAAAAGTGTCGTGAAACACACGTCTAACATACCATACATTGCTTTCAAGTTGTACAATAACATTGTTTTCCCTACCTGTGCAGACCTTGTAGACTCCTATACTAGACCAAATAGAGGGGTGGTGGAAACATATTCCAGGCTTTCGTAGAAGGTATCTACAACATCAATGTCATCCCCTAGTTCATTTTGTTGGAATACATCTAACAACATTCCATCCATGTTCTGGGTATCCCCAAAGAAATCATCCATACCAACCTCTATATCATTGCCTTCATCCCCAACATGTGAAGAACTAGTGTTACTGTCGAGGTTTTGAATTGGTGACTTAGGACATAGTGGGAATTGAATAGGTGGTTGTTTCAACCATTCTCGGTATGCTTCCTCTCCTAGCTCTTTTCGTTTAGCATCAATCTCATGACTTGACATCGTATTGGGGTGAAACAATAGATGGTAGATAGGTCTCTCGTCATCATAATCCTGATTGTAAAAATATTGAACATTACATTGATAATATTGAACATTACATTACATTGAAAATATTGAACATTACATTGATAAACATGAAACTAATCCATTTATAAAACAAATGTTGAATTAAGAAATACATTTACATTAGTTCCCTTGAAAATCTAAGAAAACAATTACTCAAACATATTTTTCTTACACCTTACATGGTTGTCTACATAAAAGAGATCAAATTCATGGTGTAATACCGTTGACCCATGTTGCTTTTTGGAAGATGACATGTTAGGATTGGTAGTGTAAAGGTGTTGTCCATTTTCATCAAACATCTTCTTGTGGTATCTTTCTCTTGATAAGAGCTTGCGGAATTTTGGGACCATGGGAATATCTTGAGCATCTGAACTCAATCATGAATCTTGATCCTACAAAATTCAATGAACAATTATTAAAATACACCTGCATACATAACATAAATTCAATGAGATAAATGAATTATGAATAAAATGTAGACCTACTGCAATCGGCATGAGATAACTTGAAAGAGTTCCAAAGATACAGAATGAGGCGACGCTGGAATCTAAAGAATTGGCCATTTGATATTATAATTATTTTTTTCCTACATTTGAGCCAAAGCCATCATCTTGGGTAGCATAGAACAATCTAACTCAAAAAATAACTCCGAATAACTTTTATAACTTAACAACACACTTTAAAGTCATTGTTTTTTTCTACAATATCATTGGTTTTTTTTTGCCCATCTATACAAGAAATCTCAATCTGGCTTTACAAAATCTAAAAACATTACTCGATCCCTGAAAATATCCTCTTCAAAAATAGAAAATGTGAATTTGATGCTCAACCCCTCTCTCACTCTCTTCCTCCTTCCCTCCCTATCTCTCCTCCTTCCCTCCATGTCTCTCCCTATATCCCCCCCCACATCTTTCTCTTGCATCAACCCCTCTCTCCCCCTCACTCTGTATCCCCCTCCATCTCACTCAGTGTATCCTCTTCCATCTCTCTCCCCCATTGGTGCAATTTATCATTTCAAAATGCACTGGTGCGTATGTATAAACAAAACACACTAGTGTGTTTAATTGAGATAAACATCGAAGACCGACCCCCATTAATACCTCCACAAATGAAAACCTCCAAAAAATTTAAATACATATGTTTGCATTTGCATTATGCAAATGTAATTGTCTTATGGTGATTTATTACTTACACACCGCCCTGGTGCATTATTAATTACACATTGCACCGATGTGTTTCAAACTTTCTATCAGACTGACTGAAGCAAGTTAGAAAAATAATGCGTGCTTACAATTCAATACTTTAAAATTTATTATGAAAATAAATAGGTGTGTTGTGCATAACACACCAGTGCGCTATGCACGACATAACGTAATGAACAATTTAACTTCTGGAAAAAAAAACAATGGATGCGTTTTCATTAATGCGGTGAAATATACAACGAAAAAATGAGCGGGAGTTTGAGTTTTTGTGTTTATAAAGGAAAAACATATTCATTGTTTTATTGTTTGCCAAATTTTAAAGAGGATATTTGTGCAACATAGATTTATCATCAAAGATTTCCGAGTGGGTGGTTTTTTTTTGAAGAGCCAAATTCGAGGGGGAGTAGTGTAGATCACATAGAAATCAGCAGAGGAGAAATTTCACGTATATGATTTCATTATATTAATCATCTTGATCATTCTCATATTTGCTTGAAACAATTTTCAGTGCATTCCCAAACAAAAAAAAAAGGGTTTCATAGTTACCTTAAGTATTGGAAGCCCTAATTTCCTGACTATTTTTTTTTCTCCTTCTATATTTCACAAGAAGAGTTTTTTTTTAAGTACAATTTCTTTATAGGGTTTGGTTATTTATATATGGGTGTTTCCTATCCATTGCAATGAAACCACTCATTGCATTGGATCCTAAATTTCCATGTTGTTGTTGGTTTTTTGTTTTTAAAAAATGCCTTCGTGGTGATCAGTGCGCTCTGTACACAGTAAGCGCATTGGAGCGTATTTGTTTGTAAACAAAACTGCTTTATTTCCATTCGAAATATTATTAAAAATCATTTACATGGTCAACGGTGCACATTTTACCTAAACACACACTGAGACACATTGTTTACATAGAGCACCGTTGAATTTAAAATGGAAAAATTACTTTTTTTTTATTGAAATCATCATTTCTTAAATTTCTTTAATGTTCGACGATGTGTAATAAATAGTACTTAGGAAGTCGTGATTTTCTTAATTCATAAAGCACCGACCAAATATAAAAAATTGTAAAATGTTTTCAATTTCACAACATTGTTATTCTATATCGGTGCATATATGGAGGTATGACACATGGATGCAGATAAATATTGTTGATGCCCCGGTGCGAATTATCCTAATATACACACTAGGATCTTTTTTTTTTTTTAAACTAATATTTTTTATATCTTTTTTTCCATGGAGATTTTGAAAATTCCAAGGGACAAACAAGGGGGGAAAAAAAGACATGTCATTAGGGATGTCCAAAAAAGTGTAGAATAAGATGTTAAAATAAATGAATATAATTTCATTGCAAGAGGATCCATCCCAACTACAATGTGCATCAAAGGTACACAATCATTTTTTTATTCTTTTATGTACATTGAATTTAAGTATTACATGAAATACTAATTTTCGATTGTTTTGTTAGAGAAAAGAAAAACAAATAGAATCCATTTTGTTGGATCATGTTGTCATTGATGCCAAAGTATTGATGTCAAAGGAACAATGTCTTGTCATAGTATATTGATGTAGTAATTGATGGATCATGTATTGACCTTGATGTCAATGGATTGATGTCAAGAGGAGTCATAGTCATATGCATAGATGAATATGGATCAATGAGTTGTAGTTGGATTGATGTAAAGATGACTCATTATTGTCTTATCATGGTTGTACAAATGGATGAACTCCAAAGTGGCCCCCTTATGGTGAAAGCCCTCATGGGAAGACGCTTTGCGGTGAAATCCAAAGGTCATGGTTGTACAAATGGATGAACTCCAAATTGGTTCCCTTATGGTGAAAGCTCTCACGGGAAGACGCTTTGTGGTTGAGTTATCCTAGTATTATGGCTCGAGAACCTATGCTTAATTGTGGAATAATGAGATTAATATCAGTGAATTTGTTAGTGAAACTATCCTAGATGGATAGTTCTTGTCAAGCCATTTCCGGTGGTATGTGGAACGTCACATAATTCCTCACGATTTGAGAGTTATGGCCTTACGAAGTTGGAGGACCCTCATATGTTTGCTTGAAGTCCCAAAAGGTCAAAGAAGTCAAAGTGCTTGCAAAGAAGAGATTATTTAAATAATAAAGTGAATTGACAAAATCAAAGAGGATAATTTAAATAATAAAATGAAGTGACAAAGTCAAAGTGGATTATTTAAATAATAAAGTGAAGTGACAAAGTCAAAGTGGATTATTTAAATAATAAAGTGAAGTGACAAAATCAAAGAGGATTATTTAAATAATAAAGTGAAGTGACAAAGTCAAGGAGGATTATTTAAATAATAAAGTGACAAATTCAAAGAGGATTATTTAAATATTAAAGTGAAGTGACAAAATCAAAGAGGATTATTTAAATAATAAAGTGAAGTGACAAAGTCAAGGAGGATTATTTAAATAATAAAGTGACAAATTCAAAGAGGATTATTTAAATATTAAAGTGAAGTGAAAAAATCAAAGAGGATTATTTAAATAATAAAGTGAAGTGACAAAGTCAAGGAAGATTATTTAAATAATAAAGTAAATGGAGAACTTTTTAATTATGGAAAGTAGTTCTAAGAAGGTTAACCCTAAAATGAGGAAAATGGGTTAAGTGGTCAAGTGGCTATTGGATACATGGACAAGTGGAAAATTGGGCAAAGTTGGACATAGGTGACTATGTGGAGAAAGTATCTATGTGGACAAAGTGGCCTAGAAGATGCTTCTAAGGAAGCTACTTGGAGAGTATAAATAAGAAGCAAAGGTCTCTTGTGAAAAACATCTCTTGAGCATAGCTTGAAGAGCATAGAAAGGGGCTGAAGGAAGGAAAAGCGCGCACAGTTGGATGAAGTCATGAATACTTGAGTGTGAGCTGATGCCAGGTTCTTAAAGTCTGAAGCAAGTACCAGATTTGCATTCCATGGGTTCAGATCTGCCATAGAAACTCTGGTATGGTTACATAGTTGTCTTGATGTATATTTTTGCTTATTGTATGGTGAATTCTTAAGGCATTCTTGGTATGGTTGTTGTGATATGGTTATGTTGGTTGATTGATAGAGTGAGCAACACTCTTATGATTCAGTACTGATATGATTGCCATAGTATACTGGTTGCTTATACATGACTAAGTAGCATTCATATTGTATGGTTGAGGAGCATGAGTAAGATGTGGGAGAGCATAGATGTGTTGTGACTGGTTATGGTTCATATGGGACAATGAAAGACAGAAGTATATGTGACTAAAGGCTGGAAAGGATATGAGTTTTTCATAGAGAGAAAACTCTAAGGCATACGCAGGTTGTAGTACATACGTGTGTTGCACTACTGACATGTCACATACCTATTGATAGATTGGTATCTGTTGAGGATTGATTCTTCTTCTTAGTTGGTGTTGAGTTGTGTAAGTTGATTCTTGCATTGTAGAGTTGGTGCTCTTGTGGAGTTGTAACTCTATTCAGTTGTTGTTGATAAACCAAGGATTGTAGTCCGTAATAAAAATAAAATTGTACATACATCTTGTGTTCTTTGTGTTCCTTGTGGTGATGACTTATTGATGATATGTGTTGTTGATATATGTTCACATACAACTAATTATAAATGACAATAATGAGTGTTCAGTAAGTGGTGATTGCTAGCTAATAAGTTTTGTAAGGGAAGTTTGAAAAAGAGCCCTACACTAATTCACCCCCCCCCGTCAGTGTGGTCAGTCTATCCAACACATTCATCACATAAGACATGATGACGATGAATAAAATGGTGGACCCCAAACTTTATGAGTATTTACATTTTCAGCCTTTCTTAAGATTTCAGATTTGTTGTGATATTTATATTTAAATAATTGATTTACACTTGTCCATAGATTTCTTCTACTAGGTGCTAACATACAAAGAGGAGCTAACCCATGAATTTATAAAAATTGGGTTGAGTATGGGTTGTGAACATAGATAATTTTAGGGGATAAATTTCACAAATGGGATAATTTTCCATGGTTTTTCACAAAAAACAATTCACCAATTTCCATTTTTTCTAAAAATGATTTGACCAAATTCCATAGAATAAAATATTCTACCTTACAAATCACCAACATTTTATAGAAAGTATATAAAATCCTTAGAAATTTGAATATTTTTACAAAACTATCGCCAAACATTTTACATTTTGCATATTAAGGACTAGTAATATTATCCCATGCTTCTACATTTTAATATAAATTTCCATCCTTAATCATCCTTGGTTGTGAGTATATGTTGAAGAATGAAAGTTTAATTGAATAGTTTGTAAGTAGTTATGTTGTTTAACTTTCCTTGTTTTATAATTAATGAAAAAAAAGACAAAATTAAAATTGATTATATCGACTATGTTTTTTCATGTCATATTAAACATGTAGGAAACGAAGTATGGAATGCAGAGATCAAAGGAGATTTTGAGAGAATTCATGAAGCATGGCTTCAAAATAATGTGTATTATTTATGAAAGACTTGGTGCTAACGTATGTTTTTGTATTTACATGATCATGCATATTCTACTATATATATAGATGTAGATATACTTATTACAATTTGTTTCTATGTTTGTAGATGGAAGAAGAAGGGGAAACACATAAAAAACACGTCGATCATCAAGAAAACATTATATTAAAAAACCAAAGTACAATATCACCTACAAATGATGAATAAATGAGGCATGCACACAACTCGAGCAATGTCTACAATTCAACTGATGAATGACCATCAATATAATTGAATGTTAATGCAAGTAGTATGTTTTGGAATATCTATCTCTGAAAATTAGGGATTTTGTTTAATTTACTTGACATATTGTCCCAATTGCATGAGGACATATTACCAATAAGTGTAACAGTTACAAATTGTTTGCAATTTGATTATTGTACTAGACCTTTACATTGTCCCATTTATGACAATGGGTCTCTTATTCATATAGAATAAAATGGGTTTCTTATTCATATATAATAAAATGGGTTTCTTATTTCATTGCATTGTGGAATGTTGTAAAATATTGTGTTCCTGAATAAATAATATGTGGATGATTTACATTGATACAAATAACAAAGGTTTAATTGGTTGGATAACACATTAATGCAATCATTATATTGAAATGCAATAACATAAATATAAAAAAATATTTGATTTTGAAATAATTAATTGAAAATTTGTAAAAACAAATGAATTAAAATATATACATATCAGTGCATTGTATTCTTTTGAGCTGACTAGATAGTGCACACCATAATATAGACATATGTGTGTTTTGAGGAGTCATAAGCACCGATACATATAAATTATAATAACACACCAATACCTACTATTGAGAAAACACATCAGTCCGTAAACGATATAACATACAATAATATTTATCATTTCAAAATTGTATGGTGCTCATGTTTGAAATATTAATCAGTGCACTAATTTTTTTGTATCGGTGTGTTTACTATATGATATGCACCAGTTTGTTTACTATATTATACATACCGGTGCATACTAAAAATAATGTTGATGACATATCCGTACGTACTAATTACAGAAGCATTGGGGTGTATTATATATTAAACGCATTGGGTCTCCGGATAACATGATCGCACTGGAGCTAACTATAAATTAATTGCATTGGGACATACTAATCCTAAAGCACACCAGTTCTAACTATAACTTGATCACACAAACAAATCGTAAGGTGCATCGGTTCTAACTATAGCTTGATCACACCGGTGCAGACAAATCCTAAAGCGCATCAATGCATCATAAGAAAATAACTTGAAACTGGTGCATAGTAATTATAAGAGCATCAATGCTCTGCATATGATGAAAAAGACAAAACTGGTGCGCAACAGTTGTAAATGCACTAGGGAAGTTTTTATTATATTCAAGTATGGGGCGTTTTTGTTATATCACTGTACCGGTGTGTTTGATTATATTAACTAAAACAATAACCTCCACTACAAGCTCCACTTGCCCAATTTTTTTTACTTATATAGATTATCCACTAAAACCTCTGTAGCCAATAGAGGAGGTTGTAGTGGAGGTTTTGTTTTAAAGTTTTGCAAAATTTTGTTACACTAAAAACCTCTGCTAGAAGGTGTTCTCTGTGTAGTGTTATCTCTCTCTTTTTATGCTATTTTGGTAATTTGATGCATAATAAGGCCTCATTCTATGTCTCTGTTGGGTTATATTCCACAACTGCACTGAACCAATTTACCTATGTACCATGCTCAGACTAAGGGGAAGTGCCTTGGGTTTATCTAGAGAGCTATATTTCTCAGAAAAAAAGTTTAGCATTTAGGTTTTGGGAGACCAAATAAGGAATAATATTGGTAGAATCCTCAGAGGCAACGAAACAATTATGAATATTTTGGTTATATATGGTGAAAGGTAATAAGAAAGGTGGTTTATTCACCTTATATTTCCCTTTAAACATGGTATTTGTAGGCACAAATTTCTTGGGATGGGGGGGATCATTTAGAGATTTTAGGATAATCTCACACTACTCTCTAATATTCAAAAACTCATGAAAACTTATATTCACTTGATCCTCTTCATATCTTTGACAATATTATATCTTGTTTTTTAGGAGGAAGTGAGAGGAGGAGGTTTACTCCTTTATACACTAGGAGTGGGAAGAGTATCGGGGACATATTGTTGGTATGCCTTATTACGCAAGGGGTGCACTATATTTCCTTGATTGGCTTGTACCCCTTTGGTGTCATCATCTTCACCATCCTCTTATTCATAGTTTCTTGTGCTAGTTAAGGAGGTATTGTCCCACAGGGGCATGGAAATGATCATTAATGGGTTAAATACTAAGATTTAGAGTTTGTGTCATTTCTAGTAGTGTTTTATTGCTATGTAAAACTTTCTAGAGAATTGAGGAATTGGGGATACTCTTTTTTTTTTACTATTCATTTCATGCTAATATAGGCACCAATAATCCATAGCAATGTCATCAAGATTGATTTGGTTGTTGATGAGTGAAGGTTATTCTCCTGGGGTCAAATTATCACTGTTAGTATTCTGATTAATGTTTCTGCTAAATTGGAAATTTTGACTTCCTAAGGATCCTTTTCATACCTTCTTTTGCAAATTGATGAAATCATTTGAAAAATTTTGTAGAACCCTTTGCATTCCTATCTATCTCAAGATGGGTGGTTTCTACATTTTTTTCTAGTTTTAGAAATGTTCTTTTAGGGAAAGGGAAAGGCCTTCCTAGTATTAGAATTTTGGGGAACGGTTCATACTATTGTCACATTCAAGGTTGTGGTAACATGTAGAAAGACATTTATTTTCCAGTATTCACTACCTTGGTATAGTATTTTCTAAAAATTTGAACATTGAATCTCTTAATGAGTAAGGCCATTGTGGAATCCAGAGCGTTGAGGTAGAAATCTAGGGTTAATTCAACATAAGTACTTTTCTTTTCTGGAATCCTGAGGTACAATGTCTAGAATTTTGTGTTGAAATTGAAAACCTTTTAAGTAGGAGAAATTGTTAGCATAGTGTCATGTTGACATATACCATTTTGTCACACCTAGCCAAGTGTCGCAAGTGTCACATTTCACTTTGCTAAGTGTTGAAATTGTGACATCTCACCCCATAAGTGTCACAACTACAATGGGGTAATGCCATGGTGTAAGTGCCATCCTTTTATAAGTATTACGACCTTGACACCATGGAAAAATCACATGTCATGATCCCTAGTGAAGTTAGAGGAGAAAAAACATCATTTGGAGGTCTAAAACCCATCTTTTACCTTGTCGTTTTGGCCCTTTTTTATCAGGGACGCCCCCCTACCCATGCATTGACGGCATCATCCCTCCTTTCTCATTTATAGGGGAGCATCCAGGATGCCCTATCTGCATCTTGGGGGGAGCATCCTTGCATTTAGAGAGGTTCTCATGTTTTTTGGGGAAGTTGGTTCAAGAAGGATTTAGTTGTTTACATTGTTTTCATCAAGATTCACTCGACCCTCTTCCATTCCATGTTAGGAGAAATCCATGATCATGAAGATAAAGGTAAATCCTAATCCAATCCATCAAAATACTCAACCATACTCTCCATTTAGGCATGTTAGTTGGACCTTTTGAATCATATATAACCAAGGCCATTCATGGTGAAAAGGGAGGGGAATGAGAATATGATAACAAAGTTTTGATATTGAAAGTAAGGATATCCAAGTGAGTT
Organism: Picea glauca; assembly: GCA_000966675.3. NCBI lineage: Eukaryota > Viridiplantae > Streptophyta > Pinopsida > Pinales > Pinaceae > Picea > Picea glauca. Next base: position 376,706 of record JZKD02S2109558.1, read on the forward strand.
TCTTTCTCGTAAGGTGTGTATTTGAGGACTGAATGTTTGGAGACTTGGAGGGGATGCAACACAGATCCAGTGTAATTTTCATGTTTCTAATTTAATGATAACTTGGCCTATTTCTCATATCCACTTTGTTCAATTCTTGTTTGGTATCTATATATTTGTTTGTTAGATAGGATTGTTGTTATCTAACATTGGATATAAGTAGGAAGAGGAAATGATTGTTTTTTCAGGTTAAGTGCACGGGAAAGCACTTAGATTTGGAGCTCAACCATTAAAGGTTGTAGAGAGAACCTACAAAAACAGGTACACAAATACTTTCTCTCTCTCTCCTTAACAAGAACATAGGACAATTAGATTAGAATATAGGGAACCATTTGTTTTAACTGTCTCAACTGAAGGGAATTCGTTTGAGGGGAACTTCATATGTGCCCAAGAGTAGTTTTTCCACAACAGTTTTTGGTGACTCCACTAGAGATGAAACTTTGTTATTCTTGGTTTCTAGCCCTCAAATCAATTCCTTTTTTGAGATTTAATTTTTTCTTTTTGTTCTTCTTTCAACCCTCTCTAAACATAGCTATTCCATCCCCTTAAATTTGTAGTTTCCTGAGAAATTTTATGAGTTTCAGACCCTACAGGATTTACCAGAGCATCCATGTCTTGAAGGACACCCCCTGCAGAACCCCTGAGGAGTGTCCTTGATGTCCATTGCTAGCCTAGTAGGGAGTGTCCTCCCTCTTAGGGTGCCCTGTGTGCACTTACAGAGGAGCATCCTCCTTCTGCAACATTGTTTTGGGCCCATTTTTCTCTGATATGATCTCAACTTTCTACTCAAAACTGTGTTGATTGGTGTCTAGACTTTGTATTTAGTTCTCATTGGATGAATTTGATTGAATGATATTTTTTCCTTACCTTTTCATATCCATTAGTTTCATCTCAATTTTCTATTGCATCCTTTCTTATGAGTCCTTTTATCCCTTACCTTGAGTGGTGTGCTTTTGCTTGGACTGTTTCATTTGCCTAATTTCTGATCTCTTGAGTTCCATTCTCAAGTTGCCTTATTGATTTCAACTTGTGAAGCTCTGCTGTGCTTTTGTAACAAGTGTGATTTGATATTTTTGGTTTAAGGGTCTTTTCATTCTTGTCTCTCTCTAAATTTGTTTCTTGACTTCTTCACTTCTTTTGCTTGGAGATTTGTGTCAAATCTTTGAATCTTGTCGTTATCGATTAAGAAGCAAAAGGAGATTAATGTTTTTTTAATTCTTTTTATTAAATTTGAAAAAGACAAAAAATATATACAAAGCATTGCATTCAAAAACTTTTGTTTCAAGTAGTACTTTGGTGCATTTTGGTAGCATTATCTTGGGCATTTTTTAGGATTTTGGAAGTGTTCATTGGTTGTTGCATTTGCATTGGGATTTGGGTAGGTTACTTTCTGAAAAGAAAAGTGTAACTCTTCTCCCTCTCGTACATAACGTTCATTGAACGAAATATTTTCATTTAATTCCATTGAACTTTCTTTTGGATTCAAGGTCATCACACCATTAGTTTTGCTTCCACATACCCTCGAGTAAATAACAACCTCACAATTAAGCACTAATTAAATTCTATCTAGAAATCAATTTTAGGGATCTTCAAACCAACATTATCTTAAGTATAGAGATTTGGATTAGGTGGTGAGGATAACTCTCCAAAGCTATCAAAAAAACATAAAATCCTATGTTATGGAGACAAATCCATTTGCCATGTCATTGTCTTGGGCATCCCTTCTCATGCAAAGGGTCAATCACGAGGGCACATTGGGACAAGCAAGGTAACTAACCCTGCTTCGTTAGTCTTGATAGTGTGGTTTTCACGTATTACAAACAGTGTCCAAAGGAACAAACATTGGTCAACTCATTGGTCAACTCACTCGAGCTCCTTGGAGGGTATACCCAACTAGCCCTGCCCTTGCATGTACAACCCAACTGTCAATTGTTTCCCCAGGATTTGGTGTTGTAGGTGGTATCCTTAATGACCATTATCTTTAGGGATCTTGCACGAGGTGATGGTGAAGATGAAAGTCTTACCTGTACCTGGGAAAAACATTGGTCAACTCACTCGAGCTCCTTGGAGGGTATACCCACGGTTCTTTCATGTGGGAACTTGCACCAGGGTGTAAGTCCGTTAAGTAGGTCACCAATGTAACTGTTCCAACCACTCTAACTCCTCCCCTTTTAATTTTTATTCTACGATGTTGGATTTCATCACCAACTAGTGGTTTCACTATGAGAAGGTATTGGTTTGATTGCTTTCTTCTTAGATTCTTTTAGCATGTGTTGTTTGTTTTACTTAGTTGTCCTTAAGATTGTTATTGTTATAGTTTCACTCTGGCCAACCAAGGTCCACGTAGGTCTTGGAGGATGCAAGGTTTTCCTCTTGAAGATTATGAACCTTTGCCTCCTCATTCACCCAAAGACTTCTCTCAGAAGGAAGTTATCAACAAGGAGAATTATTCTAAATCTAGGAGCGAAACTACTCCTTTGATTGATCTCCCAGAGGGACCCATGTTTCAAGAAGGCTTTGTCCCTCCTGCAAACCCACCCTTAACCAACCCTTTTGGTCCACTCCTAGTATAGGTAAACTCCTCGAGGGAATTTGAAACTGATTATCGTTGACTACCACTTTTAACTTTTGAAGATGTTGTGAATATGGAATAGGAACATCCCAACCTGTCAGTAGGATTTACAACTCCTCTACATAGTCAGACTCCTATCCAACTATGTGGAGGACACCCTCAGGACACGATATCTTCAATAAGTTGGACGTAACCTTCAACCTAATTCCTCAGCCACCACATTGGGATCCTTCTCATGCATATTTTCATGCACCTCATCTCCCTACCTCTAGCATGGTTCCTTCCTTTCAGACTTCATTCCCCACTACCTCCCCATCAGAGGAAATGTTGGTGATTCACCCCACCTCTCAGCCTCCTCCCCCATTAGAGGAAAAATTGATACTTCATCATGTCTCCCAACCAACTCAAATGGATGTGCCCTAGACTCAAATTCCTACACCAATGCCAGTCTCACAAAATATCTAGCTTACCCCTATAACTCCCTTGTCAATACCTCCTTATACACCCTACATTGGCGGGAAACCTCCACTAAGTATATTGTTTCTAAGAGGAGGTCAGAACCCCATGGGATATCAATATTTTACCAGATGGATACCTCCATACGGAGGTCAATCATCAGGATCAGGATAACAAAAATTTGTGAGTCCACCTTCAACTGGGGAGGAACCTCCAGTTGGAGGCCAATACCTAGCTGGAAAATAGTACACAGCTGGGGGGAAACATCCAATCGGGGGACCATACCTTTCTAGAGGTGATTTTAACACTGGGGGGGAACCTCCAACTGGAGGTCAGGTTTCAGTAAGGGGTCAGTATCCGGTTGGTGGACAACCACCAGCCCGACCGCAATATTCCATGGGAATTCATTACAGAGTTGGGGGCCAAATTCCTTTGATAGGTACTCATAATATTATCATTGGACTACCATATCTAGGTATTTTAAACTCACTGTGGACCCAAACCAACACCAAACCCCAAACATCCTAGGCAGTTTTTTTCCAACCTCAACCTAACCTCCAACTTCAAGTTAGAGCCTATCCACCTCCACCCTATACACAACCATTCATGGGAGGATCACCCCAACTTACACATCCCCAATCCTAATAATTCGTCGAAGGACCATTTCACACCGTTCATGGTCCCACTGATGTTGAGGCCATGCCACATCATTATTACCTGAACCCGCAGGTCAACCAACAATTACCATTCCTAGCTACTCTAGATCTAACTGATTTGTTGCAATTCACCAATGAATCTATTCGACATCAACCTTTATGGCCACCAATACTTCACAAATATCTTTCTGATATTCCTAAATTTGACACTAAGCCTAAAGAAGACCCCAACAACCATGCTATGACTTTCCATATATGGTTTTCCTCCAACTCCTTGATGGATTATTCCATCAGGTTGTGGATTTTCCAACGAACTCTTAGGGTTTCAAAAACTAAATGGTATATTGAGTTGACACAATACTCTTTCGGTGACTTGCATTCAATCGCCATGGATTTTATCACTCACTTCTATTTTATATTCCGGTATGAGACCAGTACTGAGCTTCTGACGTCGTTAAAACAATCCACCTCCACCCACATCTCTAACCAAATTCATGAATGGAGGAGGCGAAGACACCTCATAAAAGCCACTATTCCAGACAACTTACTGACATATTGGTTCACGAAGTTTCTTCTACCTCCCATTGCATAAGACGTTTCCATGGGAGGTGTTGTTACCAAGGAGCAGGCCATTAACCATGCTCAGTACCTATACTTGGTATAGTCCCAATTTGGCACTATCTATGATCTCATTTTGTATGCTCCCTGACTGTCAATGGATCCATCCCACCCCGCCCAAGGAACCCATGTCGATGGAACTACCAAGTCTACGTCCCCTCCTGAAAAATCCTATGAGGTGAACTTGGTTCAATCCAGTTCATCCCAACAACCTGGAGGAAAGAAGAAAAATAAGAGTAAATCTCAATAATCTTTAGACCAACAAGAGGGCACTAAAATCTGGATCCATCTGTTGAGAACAAGACTAAATGAAAAGAAAAGTATCCTTGCCTCATTTGTGCATAGGATCATTAAACACGGGATTTTCCTCGCCACATAGACGTCAATCAATTTCTGAAAGGGAGAACTCAACCCGTTGTCTTGACTAATCCCTTTCCCCCTCAACAACAACAAATGGTTTCCCAAAATCCTACCCCTTTGCAAGAGGGTAGTGCAAGTCATCCTCCTCAAGGGGACACTTCTTATAGTTCCCATCGACCTTAATAAGTTTTCATGTTTAAAATGTTGACCTCACAAGTCGGGCCAAGAATTATGAAGTTGTTCTAGAAAACACTACTCTTAGGGGTGATAAAAAGAAAGCCTCCACCTCATTTTTTTCTCCTCTGCTTTCCAACTCTCTCCATATAGAGAAGCCCACCTTTGACTCAGTATTTTTCCCACCAAAGGGTACATTTCATAAGTATACTTTTAATCCTAGTGCTCGTGTCACTCAAAATTATAATATTTTTGAGGATTTGGCACAAGCAGCTTGCCCCATGTCGACTCTCAAAGTTCTGTAGAACTGTCCCAATTAACACAACACATTGTTGTCTACTATAGGATCCATAGATGTCAAGACTTCATGTTTAGTCTGGACCACTTTTAAACTGAGGTTGTACCACCAACTCGCTTTTCAGATTTGATCTGTTATTCATGGGAAAGTCATCCATCATACCATCTTGGACGAAGGAGATTCCACCCGTGTCACGTCGCTAGCCTTTTGGAAATTCATTGGCTCTCCTAGTCCCAATGAGTCACCCACCACCCTCAAAGCTTTTGATGGATGTGATTTTAAACTGTATGGGCTCTTGAATTCATTAGTTGTGGAGATAGGGGGGAAACCATTTCAGTAGATGTGTAAGTGGTTGATGCGCCCCTTGATTACAATTTACTTCTTGGTCACAACTGGTTTTATGCCATTTCTATTGTTGATTCCTCAGTCTTTCGTATGTTGCAATTCCCTCATCAAGGGAAAATTGTAAAAATTGACCAGCTCAACTACTGCATACCCCATACTACTCCTAGTATAAAAAATAATGTCCCATTAGTTTTAGATTCGCAAATGACATACGATAGTGTAGGGTTTGGTATTCTTACAGACTCTACCCTTATGGTAACTTTCCCCTTACCTTCCCCTAACCTTACCGACCATATATCTTCGATTAACATGATTTCATCCATGGTACCCCAACCCCTTGAATCTTTAAATCCTTGGGTTATGCCTAGCTTGTCTGAGTTGAGTCTTCCTTTTGATTGAATACTTGACCCTTCTTTTCCTCCACCCATTAGTTCTCTTTATTCTTCCCCATCCGGTGAACATATTCCTATTAGTAAACGAACATATAAACAAGGAAATAAGAAGAGTCATTGGAGGAAACGAAACTTGGAGGGTAGGTCTCTAGCTGTTGGACATCATGTTAGAATCAAGCCACTAGCTTCCATCTCTCTAGTAGGGGGTAAAATACCTCTCAAGAGATGCACTGTCAGGAACGATCCTCGTTTGGGGGTCTTTCCCATCGTCACATAACAGTTTTATCTAGGCTGAGCTCATTCTTTGTTCTTTCTCATGCTCATTAATCCATGAGAATAGATCACTCAATATCCTTTTATCACTTTTTCGGACTCGTAAAAGCTATACAAAAAGGACCTCTTTGGATTTTCCTTTAATCTCTTTTCAAACTCCCTAAACATGAAAAGAGTGTTGAGTGAACTTACCTCCTTTCACACTCATTAAAAGGATTATAAAGGGCATCTTTCGATGTTTGGTTTATTTCTTTTTCGGCTTCAAAAGTGCTACCTTACGAAAAATGACCTCATTATGGAGAACTCTTTAAGCTCTTTTCGAAACCCTTAAAAAAAAAATTTGTCAATCGATCTTGTTGTATTTCACACTTGTTAAAGTAAATTAGAAAGAATGTTTGTTAAGCGATCGTTTATCTCTTTTCGGTATCATCGGACTATTTACGAAAAAGGAACAACCTAGATGTCTTGGTTAGGAGGGTTCTACCAGGTATCGTTTTATACTTTTTTGGGGCCCTGGAGACTAACTTTATGAAAAATTTCATTATGGAGTCTTCTTTATAGAATCTCTTCAGACTCTCAAAATATCCAAAGACCATTGAGTTTCCCTTCTCGAGACTCATAAAACTAAACAATGAAGGAACCTTTTTGGGATCAGTCATCTATTATCCTCCTCAAGCCCGTTAACAAACAAATATCTACTCATCAATCATGATGGGGGAAATTTAAGAAGTAGGTTAGGTTTTTTCTCATTTTTGTATCTATTTTGTCACCCTTGAACATGGAACTTACCTCCATTTTGGGTTATATGTTTGTCTCCACACCGTTTCCATCCTATGTGTTGTCATACTCTTTTAAGGAGAACCTTTGGTTCTCGCCACATCCGATATTTGGTCCATACACCATTGATTCAATGCTTCCACATCATTTATCGTGTTGTCACATGTTCAAGGGAATTCAACCTCTTTTGTGTCCTACATTCCCATCCTTGTGTCATCCTCATGTTTGTTCAAACTCATTTGATCCATCATTATTCCTCACTATCCTACATTTGTTTCGTGTCGATGATGAGTGATACATAATGGCCCTCCTTCGACGAGTCTATTCCTTTCAAATTTAGTACATCATCCAAGAAATAGACTTAGAAACCAGTTAGTACCTTGGAACCTACATGCTTCAATGGTATGATTCCTCACACTTGATAATGATTTTAAATCATTGAACTCTGATCAGATGACTCCACGAGTGCTTGAATTCAACTCATTCATTCACACTCGCTGGACTATACTGGTGGTACCTTGGGAATCATTGTCATCATTGGTGATATCCCTCGCACTTGTTAACAATTTAAATCATTGACCTGATAATCAAGTGGTTTCTACCATGTTTGATGTCAACACCTTTATTCACATGGTTAGAGTCGTACTAAGTTTCGTATGGAGATGAAGACCCTGGGACCCTTTTATGGCACTCCTTTATCATCTGTGCCTATCCTAGGCTGTGATGGATATTTTGAATTTCAATGTGATCATCATGATATCTTGATGTATACTTTTACATAGATCCACATTGTATTGTTTTGTGGCTATGTTCTACCATGTTGTAGCTCCATTGTGTACAATATCATGGCTACATTTTGATCAAGTCATAGAGATATGGATCCACATTGTACATTCCATGGCCACATCCTTCATTAATAATCTCCTAGATCCATAGTGTATTGGTTGGCGACCATGCTTTGAGTCCATTTTGTCCAAGAATGTGCATGCCTACCTTGGGATGATATATTTATATTGATTGATGGTTGTATGCAACTTCTGATAGGTTTCCTAATTTAGCCCCTCAACATATACAATTTTGCAAAGTGTTTTGGCCATCATTTTTTCTTTTGACCTCACACTTTGGGGGGCATTTGTTATACACCATTTTGTCACACCTAGCCAAGTGTTGCAAGTGTCACATTTCACTTTTCTATGTGTCACAATTGTGACATCTCACCCTGTAAGTTTTGCAACTTCAATGGGGTAATTTCATGGCGTAAGTGTCATCCTTTTCTAAGTATTATGACCTTGAAACAATGGAAAAATAACATGTCATGATCCCTAGTGAAGTTAGAGGATAAAAACCATCAGTTGGAGGTCAAAAACCCATTTTTACCTTGTATTTTTGGCCCTTTTTTACTAAGGATGCCACCCTACCCATGCATAGGGGGAATCCTCCCTCTTTTCTCAGTTATAGGGGAGCATCCAATATGCCTTGTCTACCTCTAGGGGGGAGCATTCTTGCAGTTAGAGAGGTTTTCTATTTTTTTGGAGCAGTTGATTTGAGAAGGATTTGGGTTGTTTGCATTGTTTTCATCAAGATTCACTCAACCCTCTTCCATTCCATGTTGGGGGAATCCATGATCATGAAGATAAAGGTAAATACTAATCCAATCTATCAAAATCCTAAACCATACTCTTCATTTAGGCCTGTTAATTGTACCTCTTGAATCTTATATAACCAAGGCCATTCATGGTGAAAAGGGAGGGGAACGAGAATATGATAACAAAGTTTTGATCTTGAAAGTAAGGATATCCATGTGAGGCTCTTTCTCATAAGGTGTGTATTTGAGGATTGAAGTTTTGGAGACTTGGAGGGGATGCATCATAGATCAAGTTATAAGTTTCATGTTTCCAATTTAATGATAACTTGGCCTATTTCTCATATCCATTTTGTTCAATTCTTGTTTGGTATCTCTATCCTTGTTTGTTAGATAGTATTGTTGTTGTCTAACATTGGATAGTAGTAGGAAGAGGAATTTATTGTTTTTCCAGGTTAAGCTCGCGGGAAAGAACTCGTATTTGGAGCTCAATCGTTAAAGGTTGCAGGGACAACCTACAAAGACAGGTACACAAATCCTTTCTCTCTCTCCTCTTAACAATAATATAGGACAAGTAGATTAGAATATAGGGAACCATTTTTTTTAACTGTCTCAATCGAAGGGAACTCGGTTGAGGGGAACTTCATATGTCCATAGGAGTATTTTTTCCACAACACCTATAAGGCTAAGGCCCTAAGGTTCTTGTCATTTCCAAAATTCTCAATGAAATTAGTTCCAAATTCTAGCCAACCATGGAAGGTGTGAATATGCAAGTTTGAAAAATCAGGGGGACGTTCTACCTTAGAAGGTGAATGGGAATAATATAAAAACAACATCCTTGTGTCACTTATTTAGGAGGTAGATGGATTGCATGAAATTCTTTACATGGTCTTCAAAAATTGATTTTCATCGAGGTTATTTTTAGGGATGTTCCCTTATGAATTTAATGGGAGATCATGCAAAGGGGCTATTGTTCATACATTTATATAAAACACACTCGACTACCAAAAAAAGGTTAACTACCTAGTGAGTTGGTTAAAATTCCTTTTGTTCATCCAAGTATTGTTCCAACTCGGTAAAAATATTCATTAATTCATGACATCTCAGGAAGACTAAATTTTCATGAACAAACCATACATCATTTAAAAGGCTCCTAAATTTTTCTAAAGTCTTTTTGACCTTGTTATAAAATTCATTAGTATTTAATTTTTGGTGGCAAGCCCATCCAAAAATGGTTAGATAGAATCATGGCTTAGATCGTATACATCCTACACTAAGGGCTTATTATAACTTATATTACAGATTAAATCACAATAGCCAAATAAAGAACTAGAATACCACAAATATTATACCTTTATTGATGGAAGCAATGTCCACTTGCCTCTTCGAGGGGGAAACCTCTAATTGCGTAGAGCTCGAATTACAAATAAATTCAAAATACATATCCTTTCATCACCTCTACATCTTTATATAGTACTATCTACCTCCTAGGAACATTTTAGAGAAGGAACATTCTAGTAAGAGGAACCTTCTAGTAAGCCTTCGTATATTTTGATCTAGGTGAATATTGGTGGCCACCCACCTATTCCAATTACTCAACAGTTCTATATCTTCTTGGTATTTTTATATGTTTTTTCATGTCCAAAACTTTTGGGGCTGTTCCGACGCCCTAAATAGTGTGTTTTGGACATTTGGGGGGCCAAAGGTTGTCAGCGACATGCCCTGGCACCATACAAAAGTTTTGATCCTCAAATAGTTCTTTGCAATGAGGTATTGTGTGCCCCAACAAAAATTATATGAAAACGTTGTTCCCCCAGGAAGTTGACATATCAACTAACCACCTTGGGTCCCGTAATACTTTTGGTGTTTCCTCTTCTGGGGTTAGGGTTTTGATGTTTAGAATTTTTTCCTCTTTGTTTTTTAGGCTTCATGATAAAAGGTCCTTTTCATCCTCTTTGCAATCAACTTTATACAAATGAGCATATACAACATCTCTTTCTCTTTAGAGATAAGATCCATTCTAGCCAATTTTGTGTTCTACAATGTTCTAATATTTTATTCATTAATAGAATTTGGGTTTAACTTTATTGTTGTATTCTCTATATTTTTTTGTGTGTTCCATTTCATTTTCAATATAATCCATATAAATGGTATCAGAGAAATATCCTCCTTGTTATTTCTTTGTGCATGTACACAACGAGGTCACAGTATAGAGATTTGGGTCTCAAGCTACTTTCACTTGGGAACAAACACTCTTGTTGGCTAAAGAAGCCTCCTATGGCAGAATAAAAGAGAGATGACGAAGTAGGAAATCCTATCTAGATGTACCTTGAGGAAGCCCTCGCGGGACAAAGGAATGTGATGATGGATAACTTCACCCAGATCCTTTAATGACTGTTGATAGTGGGAGGTGCGAAACCCTTCAAGGTACAAGTTAACTTTGATATCCCCTTATTTGAAGGACATATAGATGCAAATGATTTGGAGAAATTGTTAAATCTATTATAGGGTTATTACTATGTTCATATTTTTTCTGACACTAAAAATATCTCCTTTTTTCTCCATAAATACCTTCCCCATGTTAAAAATTGGCGGGAAAGTTATGGGGAGAGACACATCGAAGACGAGTCTATGACATTCAAGAGAGGAACCACTTGGGCGACTTTTGTTAATGCCCTTAAGGAGGAATTATACCATGTTGGAGACTATGATGATTAGTACACAAGATGGACGACTCTGCCTTAGGAGATAGACTAGATAGTGTCAAAGTACACAAACATATTTTATACCTTTCTCTCAAAGCTAGGTATCAATATGTTGTCAAAATCGAGAAGAAATTTAAGTAGCAGAATAAGCGGGAGTTTGACTCTACAAAAATGCAACAGTAGAAGTATGGTAAAGGTGTCCCTAACTCATTGAACAAGAGACATAGAAAAATCCAACCTCAAGACAAGCAGTCAAAATTGTAGGCAAATAAGGGTAATGGGAATATGAAAAAGGACACTAGAAAGTGGTGTGATTTCCACAAAATCCCTTGGCACAAAATTAATGAGTGTCACTCGAAATAATCATTGTTGGCTTAGATTAAAGAAAAGGAGTGGGACCCTAACTCATACTCTGATTTGAAATAGGGAAAGTGGATCATCGATGTAGAACCCAATGCTACCATCAAAACCACAAAGATCCAACCAGATGAGTCAGAGGAGCTTGAGGAGGGGGAGAACATCTTCCATTCATAGATGTGGGTTAAGGGGACTTGACTACATTTCATTATTGGCAGTGGCATCCGAAAGAACCTGATCTTATCCGAGGTCATCAAGAGACTGGATTTTCCAACAATGCCACACCCTCAACCATACACCATCGGTTGTATGAGCCATGGATGAGACCCTTGTGTCAGCTATTAGTGCCTCATATTCCATGGAATCAAGCTCTTCAAACATGAGGTATTGTGTGATGTTTCCCCACTCAAATTTTGTGATGTTATTTTAGGATAGATTTATATGTGGAAGCATCATGGTGTTTATGAGTCCCGTTCCTGTAGTGTCATTATTACTTTGGGAGGTTATCCCTACAGGGTGCCAGAGGTAGTTTTGACTATTGAAATTTCATTGATCTCAACACAATGGTGTCAGAAGGTAACCTCTCAGACTACAATTTTTTTTCTCTTCATGGTCCGTTCAAAAGGTGAATTAAAGGTCATTGCGACTACCACAACCTCTTCACAAGATCTCTCTACATAGAAAAAGAAAGTGGACAAGGTTGTAGCAGAATATAGAGATATCTTCACTTCACCTATAGAGGTTCCTCTACACTGTTAGGTCAAACATTCCATTGTCTTGATACCTAGTGTGACCTTACCCAATGGTCCAATATAAAGACACTCCCTTTTGGAGAATGAGGAAATAAATTGTTAGATTCACGAGCTCATCTGCAAGGGCCACAGTTGACCAATCTCATTGCCTTGTGGGAGACCAATTATGTTGGTACAGAAGAAGGATGGGACATGGAGACTCTGTATTAATTATAGAGCCCTATATTATTGTCAAGAACTGATACTTGATCCCCTGAATTAACAATCTTATTGATCAACTTAAGGGTGCCAAGTTATTTAGTAAGATTGTTCTAAAGTATGGCTACCACCAGGTTCTGATAGAACAAACCAATGTATCAAAAACAACCTTCAAATCTAAACAAGGCATTTTTGAATGGTTGGTCATGCCTTTTGGCTTGAATAATGCTCTAGTGACATTCATGAGGAAGATGGATGATATCTTGTTGCCATTCATAAACTCTCTTGCGGTCATATATTTGGATGAAATCCTCATATTCAATAAGACCTGGGAAAAACATCTACAACACATCCAACAGGTCCCGAGCACCTTTCAGAAACATAATCTATACGCCAATCTCAATAAATTCTCATTCGTCATGTAATAAATTCAATACTTGGGATACATCATGGATGAACATGGGGTGTATGTGGACCCGACCAAGATCTAGGTCATCTGTGACTGCCCTTCCCTGAAGACTATGATAGAGATCCACAGATTCTTGGGCCTCACCAACTTCTTACGTAGGTTCATCTTTGGATTCTCTCATATCTTTTGGTCCTTAAGTCAAGAGAGCAAGGGTGGAGCTAAAGCTAAGTTTTCCTGGATCAAATCACAACATAAAGAATTCCAAAATCTGAAACATCACCTCTACTCTGCTTCAATCCTGACGTTTCCATACCTACAATAACCATTTGAGATGGAGACAAATGCCTCTGAGTATGCTATTGGTGAAGTCCTCACTCGGTAGGGACATCTGGTGGCCTATCATAGTGAAACATTATCTAATTCTATTTTCAGATATCCCACCTGTGAAAAATAGATGTACTCCATTGTATGGGCATGTCGACAATGGAAGCATTGTATTACGGGAAAGGAAACACTCATCCACACTGATCACAAGCCTCTGCAATTCATGCAGACAAAAGGAAATTTACATAATGACTGCCATTAGAAGTGGTCCACATACTGTACTGTCCCCTTCCAATTTATCACGACAGAGGATGACTCAATAGCGCATACGAATCTCATAGGCTATAGTCAACAAGGAAAAAGGGAGCCAAGAAGGTTTAGTTGGTGTCACTAGGTTAAAAGAATGAAAAACCCTAAAGTGATATTAAATAAAATAAATAATTCTATTTTTAATGAAATTGGAGGGAAAATAAAATGAGGGTTTGATTTGGTCAAAATAGGGAAATATATTGAAGGCCCAGAGGAAGGATAAATAGAGGGGTAACCCTTCTCTTTGGCATTATGACTTGATATCTTATCGTTGTTCTCTTTGAGCCAAGTTTTTTTTAGTGTTTGGAAAAAGCCTTCCATTACAGTTTAGTTTCGGTGGTGTAATATCCACCCCAGATAGACAAGGAGGAGGATTCATCTGAAATCCACATTTGAGTTCATTGTGGTGTTATTTTCGTACTAGAGAGAGTTTGGAGGCATATTGGCTGGCACAAGAGATTCACAACATTTTTGGAAAAGGCCGATTGTAGAATCTATAGGTGTCAGGAGGGTTTCAGGAAAATGGTGAAAGGAGACACCTATGCAAGTTGAGCCTAGGTTGTCCCACGAGGTCTCGCTCGATGTCCTATAGTCGTCCCACGAGGACCTTTGCGATCAGGGGTTGCAACAACTATTTCATATCGAACTCGTGAGGGTTGTTGGAGATATTGGAGGTCTGCTTGTAGAGCGTACATTACCGGAGAAGAAAAATGTAGGGCCTGGAGAGCCTTGGACATCATAGATTTGGCATCATTATAGTTTTTTTTTTGTATTGTTTATGTAGTAGGTTTTGCAACTTCCTAGTAGCCATTAGATCTATGTGTTTAGGAGTATTATACCACTGTTATTACAACCATCATTGTATTGTTGATATTTTGTGTGTTTCCATCCATAATAAGATGACATAGTTATATGCTCTATTTCCTGTGTAATGGATGCATCCAATATGTTTGATAATATTCCTATTTGAGAAAATTGTTTGTAATAAGTTAACAACACCATCAATATAAGTTTTTGGCACATTTACACAAGAAGAAATGAAAAATTTTGGGACAGAAAACATAATATTCCCACCTATCCTAGTTGGGAACATTATAGTGCTATCAAAGCTGGTGATTCTGCCAGCCTATGTTTATATTGATGTATGGGAAGAAAGGGTGTAGAGGACCTTCTTGAATTTCAACCTAAAAAGAGTTAGAACTAGACTAAACAAAGTCAGAACCAGAAGGAAACATGGATTATAACCAGAAGATCACAAGAGACCCTGTGCTCATACTACTAAATTAGTTGAATAAGGGCTAGAAGGAGGCCAGACAGAACCAGGAAGTAGTCACCCAGAGGAAATATGAAATTATTAGGACCCAACAACAGACCATTATGGTACTCATATAGATAGTAGGACAGCAAGGGAAAACGAGACCAAATAGTATTCATGGAAGAACTCATGCAGAGGGTAGAAATACCCATATTCCGATGAAAAATTGTCCTATAGAAAGGGAGTAGGAAGACACCCAGACCATTGTTACCCCCATTCCTTATGGAAAAACCTACAGGAGAGAAGGTCCAATCGGATCCATTTGACGAGGTCTCTAACTACCATAGAGAGTACCATTCACTAGCTGAGGCGGTCCAACAAACTTGTCTTACAATGACTACCACAACCTTAGGGTGAGGAATAGACCCAGGGGAGCACCGTATGAGAAGAATTATGATATTACGTGCAAAATATGGAAGATGGTGATCCCCTCTGATGGATTTGATAGGGGCACAACCCAATCATGGGTACATAAGTTGGACACTTATTTCTAGCTTAACCTGATGACAGAGGCATAGGAAATCACATTTACCACTATACACTTGGATGGAGAGGCTCATGAATGGTGGTACCATGAGATACTAACATTGGGGCATGCCAACATTACATCATATGGGGATTTAACCCAAATTTTTATGGATCGGTTCGATAGGAAGGACCCTGAGATTAACTTCAAGGAATTGACACAATTGAAGTAGCCAGGTAGACCAGAGGTATACATCACATAATTCCAGAAGATGGAAGTAACGGTGACCAATATTTTTGAGTAGAGGTTGGTGATGTTGTTCACAGAGGGTTTAGATAAACCCTTGATAGGTTGGGTGAAGGAATTTAGACCTCCCACATTACAAGACACCATCATGAAGACTCGGGATATGGTAGACACATCATCCAAGAAGGCACCAGTGAAACCATTTATCCGACGGAAGGGTTAGTTGATGAAACCTCCTCAAAAACCATGGACAAGTAAGGACATGATGGATGAGGAGACCCAAAGAGAGTTAATACAGAAGAAGATTTTCTAGAACTACAAAGAACCTTGGGAACCGAGACACTGTTTCACAGGAAAAGGGAAGGTACACTACATAGAGGTGTTTTCTGATGAGGAGGATGACAGTGAAGATGAGGTAGCTTATACACAAGACAATGGAAAAAGAAGTGGTGGGGAAGAGCCACCTCATATTTATATTTTCAAACAAAAGCCACTACAAGGAGTCAAGAAAGTAACCATTTTCACACTTTCGGGAGTGCTAAGGTATTATACATTTAGGATAAAAGGTGCCTTGCATGGATAGAGAGTTACTGCTCTGATTGATGGTGGGGCCACCCACAATTTCATCAATGCAGAACTGGTGGCAAGGAGACACATTCCCATAGAGTAATTCAAAGGATTCAATGTGGTGGTAGTAGATGGGTACAACATGACTTGTACTAAGAGGATCTGAGGGTTGGATATGACATTGGGAAACTACACATTGACTGATTAATTTTATGTGGTGGATTTGGAAGACACCAATGTGGTGTTAGGAGTACAATGGTTATATTCCCTTGGATATTTCAAAATGAATTATCAAATCATGAGGATGGAGTTCACAGACAAAGGAGGTCAAAGACATTTTATAAGAGGTATGTCATCGGGAGCGCCCATGATCATTTCCGAAAAATGCATGGAGGCCATCTTTGGGCATGGAAATATGATGTGTGCAACATAATGTTTGATCACCCATCAGAAGCCATCCCAGCATCGCCAGAACTATCATGTGGACATACAAGATCTGCTTGGTAAACATGATAAGGTGGTTGGGTTTCTACCAATAGGGAGACCACCAAAAAAAGGGTTTGAACATGTCATCGAGCTAGAAAAGGGAGAAAAACCAGTGATCACCAGACCCTATAGGCATATGAAGAAGTTCAAGGAAGAAATTGAGAAGGCCATAAAAGAGTTGTTGGAGATGGGTGTTGGAACAAGTTATTTTAGATCAGATTTGGGAATCATGCAAAAGAATATCGTGTGATATTTTGGCAAAGAAAAAGCATGGTAGAAAGCAGCTAGTGCATTATTAGAAGTAAACATGCAAGAAATGGGAGTTAGTTAGGAAGTTTGGTACAATTTTTCCACTTTGTAACCATGTTGTAATGGGCCTAATAGTATACTATAAATATGTAATGGGTTTTGGGTAGAAGGTAATGAAGAAGGAGAGCTTGAATATTGAGTGATGGATAGTGAAGAATGAACACTTGGAGAATAGAGATTTGAGGGGAGTTATGAGTAACTTGAATATCAATCGAGAGGTATGTGTGCACTGCAACATAGAAGGACTAGGGAAGGTTTGGGTTGTAATTGAATATCTATGTATCAGCACAGTGTGCATGAATGTAATGGAGATTATAAATGAGTGATTAAGAAGCCAACCATTGTGGATGTAGCCAAGTTTGGGGTGAACCATGTTAAACCTTGTGTCTTGATGTGTTTCTTATGTGTGTTATGTTTCTGACAAATGTGATGCATGGTTAGTATGGATCTATTTACTATTTGTGGCTACTGCGGAATGATGTTGAATGTTTACTATTTTGAATATGTCACTGATATATATTGTTATGATCCTATGCACTTAAGTTAATGATGAATGGATGTCACACACAAGGTATATTACATGGTAATTAAAGCTTAAGTAATGGAAACTGTGGACACAATAGATAAATGGATAATGCATAGTATGGTCAAGTTGAATACCTCACTTCCCCTTAGCACTGCAGAAACTTGGTTACTCCAACCCCTCCAGATGCCTCGGGTGAGACTTCACTTACTTGCAAGTGATGTTGAAAGGGCTAGTGTTTAAGGGTTTTGTTGGTTTATTATTGTTGAACCTAGGATCTTCCCACAACATGCCAACAAATGGTTCCATTGTCAGGACCAGGATCACTGAATGAGGGGGATGTGGAGGCCCACTAAGGAGGAAATTTGATAATGGTTTAATACTAAGAAAATCAAGTTCTTAGTAGATCATAATCATAATCCAAGAATCAGTGCGGAAGAATGGTTAAAAAGGTATGTTTTTACAAATTTACATGAAAATTTCTTTGTTGAATTTTCGAATGTGTTAGCAGAGTGGATCTAGATATTTATTGAATAGATCGGAGATATCGAACTATGGTTTCAAGGAATTGGACTCATGAATTGATTCGACAAGTTAATGTAGTAAGCAATAAGACATCAAGCACAATTGACTATTGGTTGGATAGTGTGTTGGGAGGTTATGTTACTAAATTTTCCATAGATTGTACTCAGTCATACAGTTCTTCTGAAAGAGAATTCTTCAAGGGACCGTGTGGAAGATACCTGAAGTCAATATCTACCTGGATTAAGATGTTTTTATGCGACAAAGGAGTGATGACAATGGAATCTAATTTCTAAGCACCTTCATGGACTTAGGGAAATTGGGGGTTGACCAGGGAATGATCTGGGCATAGAAAGGGATGAAAAGAAGGAATGAGGAATGAATGGGATGAGTATTCTGAGTGAATAACATTGTGAAATGAACGAAGAGATTGGACTATTGCGCAACAGTAAGAGATTTAGACCAAATAAGAAGAGGATTGTGGCTGAGAGAGAAGGGAAGCACAATGAGATTGAGGAAAGATAAAAAAATTCAATATTCCATATCGAAGGGGGTCTACGCATAGAAGAAAAGATCCATCAGCTCAGTATAGTAGAAGAGGATCCCACGTCGTCGAACCCACAACCCCATGTGCATTGCCAAGAACTAAGGTAAGATTAGAAGTTTTTTCAGTTGTAGTTATTCGAGGAAGTGAAAATAGTAATGGAAGTAATCAAAGTAGTGGAAGTAGTACACCGAGTTAGAATTAATTAGTGGTATCAGGAAAAAATATCATGCAGAACACGATGGCAGGGGCATATTCCCCCCTTAAGGATGCCTCTATTTCAAGGGGTTGTTTTAGAATATCTAGAAAAACATCAATTCATTTGCGACATGATCATATGGACTATGAAGAATGTCCAGGATGATGATGTGAAGATTGCGCAGTTGGTGACGACCTTAAGAGATTGTGCACTATTATGGTATATGAAATATTAGAACACTATAGCTACGAGCCATATGAGAATATTGGCATAGGTAAGACAAGATTTGTTGAAAGAATTACAGAAGCATGAATCTTAGTTGAAGTGTATTACACAGCTGAAGGAAATTAAATACATAGTAAATGAATCAGTATGGGACTATGATTAAAGGTTTAAGATATTGAAAGACCGACTAATGTTCCAAATTATGGATGAACAACACAGAGAATGGTTTATTGTAGGTTTATTTCCACATATATACTGCCCTTTGACACAGTAGAATATTATGATGCAGTCAGAAGATTTGGAAATTGTAACAAAATTGGAAGTATCCCCTATGGGAGAGAATAATGCAGAGATGGCTCAAGTCCAGTCACAATTGGCCGCACTGACTATTTAGTTACATGAAATTATGAAAGGAAAATGAAAGAACGAGGGAGTGTGGTGTATCACATGTAAAACAGAAGGCCACCATAAATATGAGTGTCCATCATTCCAGCGATGCTTGAATACAAGAGATCTAAATCTGTTAGGGTTATGTTGTGAAATTTGCAAGACAGTGGGTCACCACCCTCATAACTTTCCATTGATGCAGAAATATTAGAGCACTTTAAGGAATTTATTTTGCAACTTTTGTAAATCCGTAGGAAATGAAGAGAAGGATTTTCATGCATTGCAACTAATAAGAGAGAACACTTTAGATGCATACACAATTCAAGAAGAAAATTCCACAACAGAAGGAGGATCCCCACGATTTATGTTGGTTGTGGAGCCTGATTATCTTCCTATTTCATAGGTCTTTGTTTTTAGCCATGTTTATACCCCATGAATACTATACACCCCATAATATTGTACACCCCTCCATGAGGTGGGGCTTGCAGGGGGAGCTTTCCCCCTCTGCGGGGTCAAGGGAAAGAGGGCCCCCAAAGGAAAATTCTCCTTGTAAATATATATTGTAGTTTCATAGTAAATATGGACTGTTCATTATAAGGTCGTAGATATGACAGTAGAAGTTATGTTAGGTTTTTTTCCCTAGAAGGAAACCCTCTTTTATGAGGGAATTGTATTGTGGTTGTGTATCATTGTGAATATTGTATTCTGAGAGAGGAGACTATGAGAGAAAGAGGATGAAGTTACAACGGGTCTGTTGTAGGTTGTATCCCTTCATTTGCTGGATAATAATAAAGGAAGGAACAGACAATTTCTCTAGTGGATGTAGCCCACACTGGGTGAACCACATATATATATATATATATATGTGTGTGTGTGTGTGTGTGTGTGTGTGTGTGTGTGTGTGTGTGTGTGTGTCTCTATTATATTGTGTATCTTCTATGTTTTATTTTCACATTTGTCGTATTTAATTTCTCAACGATCCTATTTTTATAACAGTTTAATACTCCCAGAGGAGGTTATAACCAAGGATGCAGATGAGGCTTCAGAGGTCAAGGACGAGGAGGATTTGGTAGAGGAGGAAGAAGACTAATCATTTTTTATAACTGCAATCAAATGGGACATTTGGTGCGAGACTGCCTGAATAATTGCATGACATGCACATATTGCAGAGCATTGGACCATACAACGAAGGTTTTTCCTCAACTGATAGAAAAATGGCAGGAAAGAGGGAACCATAACCAACACCAAAACCTAGAACTGGAACATACAAATGATAGTTGTAGAAGCATGTGACGAACAACCTAATAGAGAAACAATTACACATGGAGGAACAAGAACCTAAGAAAATGTGATAGATCAAGGGAATAGAATTCACCAGTGGGTAAGGAAAACAATGGATCCATTACCATTGTTTGATATGAGAAAAGAGAAAGAGACCTACCAACAAGAAATACAAGAAATTATGGGAGCAGAATCGATAGCATAAACTTTGATTGTGCCACCCTTGTATGATAGACCACTGGTATTTGATATGCCTCTAGTCTATGACCATTTAGAAAAACAAGCTGAAAAGGTAAGCACCTTGCAAAGTTTCTTAAGAAGTTGTTTAGAATTAATGAAAGATGAATCTGCATTGAATAGTCTCCATGTAATGATTGGCCATTGTTTCCAATAAAAAGAGAAACTTGTCGCACACAAAGCAATTAACCAAGTGCACAGTAAGAAACAAACAAATAGAGAGTTCAAGCTTAATGTGTAGATAGGATCTTAGGAAATGGACAATATAATTCAAGATTTAGGTTCAAATGTAAATGTTATCTCAAGACAGACTTGGGAGATGATGGGCCAAACAAAGCTGATTTGGTCTCCTATCCATTTGAGATTAGAGAACCAACATAAAATTGTTCCAATCGGAAGGTTAACAAGGGTAAGTGTCAATATTGACGAAGTGCACAGTGTAGTAGATTTTGATGTGATCGAAATAATAGATGGTAGTATACTGTATCCAACACTATTGGGACTTGATTGGGAATTTGGTAATGAGACAATCATTGACATAAAGAAGAGACATATGGTATTTGAAATGGAAGACTTGAAGGCTACCACACCGTTAGACCCTACAAAAGGAAGAAGGTATGTAGAACTAACCAAGAGAAAAGAGCTTGATAATTTGTATAATATGACTGCACGAATGGACGATTATGTAAATCCTATAGCCATGGGTGTAATCAATTGGAGGAGTATTGGTTCATGTGCATCAGAATCAGAAGAGGCCCTATAGAATTAGCAAGAAATGCTACATGAAGTATTGACAAGGAAGTGTGCTCTATTTACTCATGCATTGAGATGGATTGGAACCGAAATAGTCGAACCTCCAAGGTATAATGGACTAACACCTATAAAATATTTTATCAATGAGTTTGAAATGAAGATTTCAAATCAACAAAGACTCTTGGCCTTATATTTCTCACTGAAAGCGACTTTAGAAAGATGGTGGGTTGCGCACAAAGATGGCATAAGAGATTGACAGCAGTGTAAGAGGTTATTACAAGTCAGATTCGGGATAGAGATTGAAAGTATCATGCCTAAGTATAGTGGATTAATTTGTCTAGCAGATCATGTTACAAAGTGTACTGTGTAGTGGATATTGGTACCAAATAAAGAATGGCACATTTGTTTGTGCATACCCTGGAAACTATTCCAAAGAATTGATACATAGAACTAAAACTGTGGAGAGAAACAATGGTTTGGGAAGAGTTGACCAAGAACTTCAAGGTAACATTCAATTTTGAAAATCATAATCCTTGGATTGACTCATCCTTGAAGGTTATCAAGAATAACATTTTTGCATTAGAGGACTTGTTGGGATCAATACCTTTGTATAGTGCACCTAGAGTCACTATGACTATCAAAGAAGTCTTGCAATGCTATAATGTTGTTGAAGAAAACCAAGAGGATGAAGACCCAAGGAATTTGTAGATACCAAAAAATGAAGGGGAGAGTTCAATAGACGGACCAGAGCGTGAGTCATCCATATATGAAAATCCCCTAAGAACACACAAAGTGAACATTGGTATAGAATATAAGCCTAAGTTTGCACACATAGGAGACTACTGGAGTGAAGAAACAATTGAGAAGATTGTTGACTTACTACGCAAGTACCAGGAGTTCTGAGAGATGAAAGGAATCATTGCAGAGTTAGAAGAAATGAATATTCCACTAAAACCATATCCCAAACTTGTGAAGTAGAGACCATATGGAATGAACCCGAAGTATTAGCAGAAGGTAAAATATTGGCATGATAGACATATCAAATAGAAGAAGTTTTAGACATGAGACTTAATATTACTCTATGATAGTAAGTTTCTAAAACATCCAGGGAAGTTTCAGATGCATTGGTTAGGACCATATGTGATAAGGTGCGTCATAGAAGTGGGTGTTGTTCAGTTGGAAAAACTAAATGGATAAGTTATGGGAGGACTGGTTAATGGTACATGGACAATTGTTCTTCTGCACACTAGTTCAAACTATGCAGAATATGTACCATAGAACTTATATTATAGTGTAGATAGAAAAAGAAAGAAAAATGCAGAAAAGAAAGAAAAAGTAAACAAAGGGGAAAAAGCAAGAAAATGGTTTAGAGGTGAAGTAGAAAGTGGAAGAGTGAATCAATGCTCAAACGAGTTAATATTAGCAAGTAAATAGGTTAAGAAAGGAAATGTCATAGAAAGGAAAGAAGTAGACAACATGGCTCACATACAGAGAAAGCAAGTTGTGTAGAGAGGATATTGCATAGAGAGATGAGAAGGCACATAGAGAGGTGATCGTGCAGATAACAATTAAGAGAATTAAAGGGGAAACATGATGGGGAAAATAATTTATGAGGAAACATCATGTCAAAATGGTGCAGATGTGTAGTAATAAATGGAACGTACCATGAATATGGTAACAAACTGATAGATTTAGCCCCAAATATGTTGGAATATTCAAAGTTAATGCAGGGTTAAGACACGTATTGAATGAAAATCACTAGTGTATTAAATGACAAGTTTAGGAGGGAAGATAAGTTAATTGTTCTTGATGTGGTGTAAAATAAAGAGAAGGGTTGATGAGGAAAGGTTACGATCGATTATAGTTTAAATAGAGAGTCGAACGAGGAGGAGTTGTAGAGCCGAGAGAGTGTTGTAGAGTTACGGGTGTTAGTTGCAAGGAGACTGTTGTAGAGAAATATGGCACCACCCAAGGAAGGAGTGAAATTAACATTAGCACCAAGGAAACAATAAACTCAACTAGCAACAATACTTGTAGTTGAAGAAAACATGGGGGCATCCTCATCAAAGACGAGATTCCCAAGAGATTACATACCACCAAGGAAGGATACAAAGAAGCCAGAAAGGTTGTCGAAAGACGTTAAGTATCTATTTGTGGAGCCATAAATCCCACTTGGAATGATCGTGGAGAAAGATATGTTAGGCTTGGTACCGAATTTAAAGTATGCATACCATGATATTATGAATGAGAAGAAATTCTGCGAGCTAGCAATGAGCAAGTATTTGAAGAAATACATCAACGCAGAAACACAAATGATCATGATAGAGCCACAAACAAGGGAGGTTGGAGAAAGCTGACATCCTGAATTTATTCGACATACCACATTTCGGCGGGAGCGTAGAGATCAATGCCTACATAAATATATTTTTGTGATTTGTGTACGAATGTTACTTATGGCTTGATAGGCCAGTCTCCCTTGACACATATTTTATTGTGAAAATTACTGGAATACCATCGCAAGGGGAGGACCCCTCACTGTTATTTTCAGACAAGAAGAATGACAAGGCTTTAAAAGAGAGCATGAGAAAGAAGTTTCATATGCATAGAGGAATCTGTGGTTTGGATGAAACGACCATATGATACCCTACAATGAGGTTTGTGACACATGTATTGGCCTGTAAGTTGTTAAGGAAGTGTCGAAAGGACCAAGTACCAGTGTCAGTAATAGCAGCAACCAAGAAGTGCGTCGAGGGTGTGCAGATGAGTTGGATGACATTTTTTCTCAATCAGTTCTTGATCGATTGTGAAGAGGCACAAGGTAAAGACACTAAATTTCACTATGTGTGGTTATTAATTTTAATTGCATTAGCAACATGGAGAGAATCAGATGATGTGTAATTTTTGGGAGCAAAATATAAGGCATGCTTGGTTGTGAGATATCATAAATTGTGGCATACTACACATAAGGAGCGATAGTTAGACAATAAAATTGTTTTTTATATTTCCAATGAAACCATTAGGAAATGTATTTAGGACACACTGCAAATACAACCACATATAGTAGAAGAATATGTGTTGGTTGTGCGGTTCAAGGCAAATCACCACCATGTCTACATTCAAGTAAAGAAGGATCCAAGAAAAGAATGGTTGGCCACAAAGTACAAGATAATAGAGGAAGAAATGGGACTGATCATTAAAGACTGTGACGTAGATTGGAAAATCCCATTGACAAAGACTGAGCAACCAAAGATGCAACAACTAGAGATTGGAGAAATATCAAGAGGAGAAGAAGAATAAGGGATAGGAAATGACAAAGGGAAGATTGTACCATGCCCTGGGGATAAGAGGAAAGACATCGATAAAGGAAAATCAGTGCCACAAAGAAATAAGTGGAAGGTTGTGAAGGTATTGAATCCACAAGCCCTTACAGAGGAGGATATGGAAAATATTGGTGATTAGGTTAAGGAAGTTACAAATGATATGTTTTAGCGCATGGCACAACAACAAGAGGATATGACCATTAATATGCAAGAGAATATGGATGAGTTGCATCATATGTTATAAGCAACAAGGATCACACCAACATGACAGGTAGAAGATACACATACAACAAGAACAATACAGACTGCAGAAGTGAGGTTGATAGTCTCTCAGTCATTAGAAGTCACAGAAGAGTGCATGATAGTACAAATAGTGTCGGGAGTGATAAAATTCACATAAATTGAGATGCAGGAACAAGCACAAGCCCTAAGTCACATTGACTTAGATTTTTCAAACATTCCAATAGAAATGTTACAAGGATTGCAGGTCAGCATTACGCAAGAACTCAACCTGCACACAAAAAAGACATTCAATGAGTTGGTTAAGGTCATGAAAAAGAATAGAACTTGCATATCGACTACAACAAAGTAACCATGGAAAGGGATGAGGTTTTGTAGAAGGGAGAGCATAGCAACAGGCTCTTGCAAAGAAGATGAAATTATTATAGGAAGAGGCATACAAGGTAGCAGAAGAGATCGTAACTGCACAAGGAGTGGTGAAACATGTCGCCTGGTAGATTACCAGGAAGCTACAGGGCTCGATAACAACATAGGTAGTAGAATAGTTAGCAAATAAATAATAACAATTGAAGGGGATGGTTTTCACTACTATGAAAACATTTAAGAATTTATTGGCAACCAAACTCATGGCGAAGGGAGAGTAGGAGCAGGCATAAGTGGCTCAAGACGAGCCACATGTGAGTGTTGGGGGCTAGTTGGAGCAGGCTATTTTGAATAAGTTTTGGGAATCATGCAGAAGCGGATCATACAACATTTTGGAAAAGGAACAATGCACGTGAGAATCAGTTAGCGCATTATCGTGAGTCAACACATAATAAACAAGAGATAGTTAGGAAGTTTAGGACAATTTGTCCACTTTGTAACCATGTTGTAACAGGCTTATCCCTAATAAAATACTATAAATATGTAATGGGTTTTGGGTAGGAGGTAATGAAGAAGGAGAGCTTGAATCTTGAGTGATGGATAGTGAAGAGTGAACACTTGTAGAATAGATCTTTGAGGATATTTCTGAGTAAGTTGAATATCAATTGAGAGGTATGTGTGCATTGCAACATAGAACGACTAGGGTAGGTTTGGGTTGTAATTAAATATCTATGTATGAGCACATTGAGTATGAATATAATAGATATTATGAATGAGTGAATAAGAAGCCAACTATTGTGGACGTAGCCCAGTTTGGGGTGAACCATGTTAAAACCTTGTGTTTTGATGTGTTGCTTATGTGTGTTATGTTTCTGACAAATGTGATGAACGGTTAGTATGGATCTCTTTACTGTTTGTGTCTATTGCACGATTGTTACCCATGATTTTGGTCACCATGATTGTGTATTGATGATGATGTACTCAAGCTCCTCATAAGAACTTTCTCCTAAGAAAAGTGGCATTCATCTCTTCCCAGAAAACATATTTTTGAAGAGAGTTCGCAGGTTGCTAATATCCTAGGGTGCGAGAATGACCCATTCTCACAGGCTGCCTTCAGCTAGGGTGTGAACTTCTTGCACTGTGCTACATAGCTAGGGTGCGAACTTGTTCTAAAGCTTGGAAAAAGATGAAGTCTCGATGGTTCTAGAAGGGAATCTTCTAGAAGAATGG
>JZKD02S2109558.1:403564-416047 GCA_000966675.3 Picea glauca
ATCAGGTTGTATCTTCTACTTTCGATTAATATGATACAGTGGCATGTCCTTTTCCCATAAATTCATTCTCACTTTATTGTGTAATTCCTTGATCATACACATAAGTTGACAGTTGGATATATTTTGCTATCTTCACTTTGGTTGGTTTTTGTTGTCTTGGTCTTGACCTCATTAGAGCACCGGAGTGAAGCGGGAGCAACAAAGACCATAGGAAGTGATACAAAGGTATGTTACTTGTTCTTCCTTACTAGTTAATTCAATGGTCAAAACTTAGGGAAAAAGTCATGTCTTGTCCTGTTTTGTTCTAGATCCAGGTGGATCTAGGGAGATCTATTAGTGTTCACACCTACCGATTAGTCCGATAACAATGATGATGGTGAATGTTTATTATTCTGAATATGTCACTGATATATGTTGTTATGATCCTTCACACTTAAGTTAGTGATGAATGAATGTCACGCACAAGGTATATTACATTATAATTAAAGGTCAAGTAATGGAAACTTTGCACATAGTAGATGAATGGATAATGCGTAGTGTGGTCATGTTGAATACCTCACTTCCCCTCATCACTTCAAAAAATTGGTTCTTGTAGCCCCTCAAGATGCCTCAGGTGAGACTTCACTTTCTTATAGGTGATGCCGAAAGGGTCAGTGTTTAAGGTTTTTATTGGTTTATTATTGTTGAACCTAGGGTTTTCCCACTACACACCAACAATGGGACATATCAGGCATAGATCTAGTCACTTCACTTATTTAGTTGTATTGGTGAAGAAGAAGGATGACACTATGAATATTTTCATAGACTACAAAGCATTTGAACAAGAAGACCATAAAAAACTGACACCCAATACCCAAGATTGACTAGCCGATAGATGAAATGCATGGGGCAATATACTTCTCAAAGGTTGATATGCGGTCAAGATACCATTGGATTCAGTTTAGAGAGGAGGATATTCACAAAACAACATTCATATTTCACTATGAATTTTTATTCATGCCCTTTGGGTTGACTAACATACTAGCCACCTTTTAGTCATGTATGAACCATATCTTCAAAAAACAATTGAGGAAATTATTACTAGTGTTATTTTATGATATTTTGATCTACAATAGAACTTGGGAGGAACATCAGAAGCATGTGGACAAGATTCTCACCATCATGTAGGAGTAGTCACTTTTTACCAAGGAGGAAAAGTGTGAATTTGGGTTGACATAGATCCTCTATCTGGGGCACGTGATTGGTGTTGAGGGAGTAAAGGTGCATCAAGTGAAGATACAGACCATATTATATTGGCCCACTTTAAGATCACTCACATATCTGTGAGGATTCTTCATGATATGCAATTATTATAGGCGTTTTGTGAAAGGATTTTCACAATTGGTTGTGCCATTGATAGAACTCGCCAAGAAAGGGTTGTTCCGATGGTCAGAGGATGCACAAGTAGAATTTGACAGAATGAAGAGGGTGATGAGAACTTGCCCAGTATTAACACTCCCATATTTCATGCAACTTGTTTTCATGGAGTGTGATGCATTCGATGAGGGGATAGGAGCAATATTGATGCATAACTGACACCCGATAGATTTCAAGAGAACAAAGCTAAGAGAGCCATAGAAACTCTAGCTAATCTATGATAAGGAGAATTTGGCCATCATGCATGCCTTGGCCAAGTTCAAATAATATCTGGTAGGAGGATGCTTTGTGGTTAGGACTGACCACAATAGCTTGAGATATTTCTTGGAGCAATGGGATCTGAACGAGAGGAAACAAAAATGGGTGAGTAAGGTGCATGCATATGATTTTTAAATTGAGTATGTAAAGGGTAAAAAGAACATGGTTATTGACGCGTTATCGAGGAGACCTACAACTTTCTCCATGACATAGATCTCATCAGACCGGAAGTCCATTCTTTTGGTGGAATACTCCAAGAACACCTTCACCTGTGAATTGATGGAGGGTAGTATTCAGGATGACAGGTATAGGGTATTGGATGACATCATCTATGAAAAAAACATGATCTATCTTGTCCCTGAGTCCAAACTCAACGATAATATTTTGAGGGAAACACACGATGCACCACTGGTAAGGCACCATGGGTATATGAAAACCTACAGGCAAGTGAGAGAGAAATTTTTCTGAAAGGGTATGAAGGGGGATGTGCTTCTCCTTATGAGGGAATGCATGAGTTTCCAACAAAACAACTCAAAGTTTACATATCCTACATGACTTCTTAAACCATTGTCAATTCCGGAGCAGAAGTGGGACAACATTTCCTTGGACTTCATCACATGATTACCAAAGGTGCATGTCAGGGACTGTATCTACGTGGTAGTGGACAAATTGACTAAATATGCACACTTATTTTCCATTCCTTCAGAGTACAACGCATTTCAGGTAGTAGAACTATTCTTCAGGGAGGTGTTTAGACTCCATGGACTTTCGAGGAACATAGTCAATGAACGATATAACGTATTTCTTAGCGTGTTTTGGCATGATCTGTTTAGGTTATCCAAGATAGACATGACACCTAGTACTTGCTACCACCCCCAGACAGACAATAAAACAAAGATAGTAAACAAATGTATCAAAGGGTACCTGAGGAACTATGTGTTTGGGCAACAACAGTCATGGATAAAGTGGTTGCGTATTGGGGAGCATTGTTACAATACCACTTATCACATGTCCATCGGGATGAGCCCATTTAGGGAATTTTATGGCTATGATGGTCTATACTTTTTGGATTTGGCGTTTAGAGAGAGAAGAGCTCCCAAGGCCAAATATTGGTTGTAGGAAAGCCAAGACATATTGAGAGTCTTGAAGGAGAATTTGTAGGATGCCCATAATCAATAGAAGATGTATGTATATAGGAATTGGGTGGACCACAACTTTGAGTTTGGGGACCTAGTCTTTCTCAGGTTACAGGCTTATAGACAATTGTCACTGAAGAAGAATGGTGTAGAGAAGTTGAAGCCTCACTTTTATGCACTCTATAGAGTGATCAGGAGATTTGGGGAGGTGGCATACAAGATGGAGCTACCAGAGGGTAGAAATATCCACAACACCTTCCATGTATCTTGCCTCAATAAGGAATTGGGACCACAGGTCATCACTTTGACAGATCTTAATCCACTAAACGAGGAAGGGAAGTTGATTCTAGCTCTCGAGAGGATTTTTTATGTCAGTGAACAAAGGATGAGGAGAAAAGTAATTCGAGGGTACTTGGTTGTATGGAGAGGATTGCTTGCATAATATGCTACTTGGAAAGGAGAGCAGATCTTACAATATCTTGATCTGGAATTGCTTGAGGACAAGAAATCTTGGGAAGGGATCACTATAATGTCCCCTTCCAATTGATCATAATGGAGGATGACTCAATAGACTATAAGAGTCATGTAGGATATAGTCAAAAAGGAAAAAGGGAGTCAAGAAGGTTTATTTGGTGTCACTAGGTTAAAATAATGACAAACCCTAAAGTGACATTAAATAAAATAAATAATTATAATTGAATGAAATTGAAGGGAAAATAAAATGAGGGTTTGATTTGGTCAAGATGGGGAAAGATCTAGAAGTGTTAGAGGAAGGATAAATAGAAGAGTAACCCTTATCTTTGGCATTATGACTTGATCTCTTATTGATGTGCTCTTTGAGCCAAGTTTTTATTAGGGTTTGGAAAAACCCTTCCATTTTAGTTTAGTTTTGGTGGTGCAATATCCACTCTAGATAAAAAAGGAGGAGGATTCATTTGAAATCCACATTTGAGTTCATTGTGGTGTTAGTTTCACACTAAAGAGAGTTTGGAGGCATATCATCTTGCACAAGGGATTTGTGACATTTTATGGAATATGTTGATCATTGAATCTATAGGTGTCAGGAGGGTTTTAGAAAATGGTGAAAGGAGACACCTTCACGGGTTGAGTGCAGGTTGTCCTGTGAGGCTCCGTTAGATGTCCCATAGTCGTCCCACGAGGAACTTTGCGATCAGGGATTGTAGTATCAAGTTTATATTAGGCTCATGAGGATTGCAAGAGATATTGGAGGGCCACTTGTAGAGTAAACATTACTGGAGAAAAATAGTATAGGGCTTGGAGAGCCTTGGACATCATGGATTTTACATCATTCTAGGTTTTCTTTGTATTGTTTATGTAGTAAGCTTTGTAGTTGTTTGGAAACCATTAGATCTATGTGTTTAGGAGTATTCTTCAATTTTTATTACAACCATCATTGTATTGCTGAGATTTTGGGTGTTTCCATCCATAACAAGATGCCATAATTATTTGCTCTATTTTTGGTGTAATGGATGCATGCAATATGTTTGATAACGTTCCTATTTGAGAAAAGTGTTTGTAAGAAGTTAGCAACCCAATTAATACAAGTGTTTGGCACATTTACACAAGAAGACATAACAAATTTTGGGATAGAAAACATAATAGTCCCACCTAGCCTAGTTGGGAAAATTACACATACCAACAATTCCACTTGAACATCAAGTACAAGAAGGGAAGCACCAACCATGTTGCAAACTGCCTCATTCAACCCCTAACAGTTCTTAACTCTTGTGGGCATGAGACCTCTAGGTGGCCACAATTATAAAAAAATGAATATGAATTCATTGTTACCTATTAGACATTGAGCGCAAGCAGATTAGTACCAGAATTTCATCTCTAGGATGGACTTCTATTCCATCTGGGACACCTCTGTGTTCCTTCAAGCGAGTGTGCGAAGCTGATTTGGGAAGCTCATTATAGTTGGTTGGTAGGACACTTTGGCATGGAAAAATAGTGGTAGTACTACAAAATTATTTTTATTGGCCAAAGCTTCGAAAAGATGTAAGCAAGTATATCATATCATTAATTGTCAATGTCAAGTACAAGCAACGACATGACTAACCTTGTGTTCCACACAAGTTTCAAGCTGGTTATAAGGTCTGGTTACATTTGTAGAAGGAGTGCCTTACAAGACCCCATCACAAGCTTCTCCCACTTTAATATGGGCCTTACACCATCACCAAGGATATAGGTGAGAATGCTTTTGAATTAAGCATTCTTCCATTCCTTGGCCTACATCTAGTCTTTAATGTGGAGCTCCTTCGCCCATATTTTCCACCTCTACTAGACACCTCAAAGGTAATTGAGCACTTGGCCCCTATAGAAATCAGCCCTGATTGCCTTGAGTAGGATATATTTGATCGAATCATGGATACATATATGAAAGGAACCTACCAATATAATATACAGCTCTATCGGGTTGTCAACACAGGGAAACTTCTCCACCAAGAAAAGTGGCTCACTAGGAGCCAAACTCAGCAAAATTTTTCCCATCTAATGATGGAACTTGATGAAATGGAGACCATTGCTTCCTAAGGGGTGATAATTTATCTAGGTAGATATCAATGACCACCCACCTCTTCCACTGACTCAATGATTCTCTATCTTTTTGGCAATTTTTTCTACTTATTTTTCGAGTCCGAAACTTCCATGGCCATTTTGAGATCTTAAATGGTGTTTTTTGGGCATTCGAAGGGACAGTGGTTGTCAATAACATATTTTGGACCTGGCCAAAATTTTTAATCCTCGATATTTCTTTCCAATAAGACATCATGTGCCCCAAATGGAGATCGTATGCAAAAGTTGTGCCCCCAAGAAGATGACATATCAACTAACGACCTCGACTTCTGCAATACTTTTGGTGTTTCCTCTTCTAGGGTTAGGTTTTTTTCCTCTTTGTTTTTTAGGCTTCATGATAAAAGGCCCTTTTTGTCCTATTTTTAATCAGTGTTCTGCGAATGAGCATAGCCAACATCTCTTTCTCTTCAGAGATAAGCTACAACCATTCTAGCTCATTTGTGTGCTACAATGTTGTACTATTTTATTCATTAATAGAAGTTGGGTTTCACTGTATTGTCGTACTCTCTATATTTTTGTGTGTGATCCATGTCGTTCTCAATATAGTCTAGATCATATTTGTTTATTTTACACTACTACATGGGCCTTATTTACTAGATATGGTCTCCATACATTGCAATACAAAGCAACCTATGTATCTACTAAGGGGGTTATGGAGGTTAGGACCCTAACATGCCCTCCCCCTTAAAAAGAAACATTGTCATCAAGTCTGGATATGAGAGAATTGATGAAGGATCTCTTCTAGTTCCCATGTGGCATCCTCGGGTGGTGTATCCTTCCATTGTATCAAGACCTCTTGTATAGTGCACTAGAAAAGGTTACACTCTCTTTTACCAAGGATGGCCTCATGCTACAACTAAATGGAACCTTCTTCGTTCCATTTGGGAAGGCTAGTTTGAACATGACGAGTATATCCAACCACTTGGCTATGGATTAGATCCTATACATCCTACACCAATGGATTATTTAATTGTAGAGCATATTATAACTAAGATTGGAAGTGTGGATTCAACACATAAGATTTGGACTACTTTGTAGAATAATTATAAGACCTCTCATCATTCCCATATTGTACTTTAAAAATTGGTGTTATTCTTTGAATGTGAAAGAAGGTGAAATAGTAAAATAATTAACTCCCCACATTCAAGATGAGGTGTTGAATTGTTTTTAGTGGTGAGGTATATGAGTAAGATCTTGTAGGACTAATCCAAAAATGAACTAACTAAATTTTTTGGGTAGGTTGTGTTCATTCTCAATGTGACATGAAGAATAAACAGACTTACATGGGTTGATCTTGGAGGCATGTTAATGGTAAAAGAACAACAATTAAAGAAATTAAAGCAAAATGCTTTTGAGTAGCATTAACTACAAAGAAAAAATAACAAAGGTATACATATCAAGAAAAATATTCATGGCCTTGTACCACCACACAATTGAAAATAATTCCATCACAAATGAGGAAGGGAGTGGAGTAACCACTCGGTTCTTGAAGGAAAATATGAAATGGAAGGTAGGGAAATGGAGAAAAGAGGAGAAACACACTAGATTAGTTATTAAAAGTGGATTTAATATTTCACCTAGTGTTTGATTGACTTTTAAATGATACTTTGACTAGGTATCAAGGGTTTCTTTTATAGCTAGGGAACAAATAGAACTTAGAAAGAAAAGAATATTTACCTCCTAGTTAATCTATATGATCTAGTTATAAATCTAATCAAACAAAACAAAATGGAGAGAGATGAAAGGTACACACTTATGTGTTAGAAGGGGTTGAGCTAACAATTGAAACCAACAGGAGTTGAGCCTCTTTCCATACTCCAAAGCACCAAGATTATCCTTGTATCATACTTGGAATAATGTCTCCAAACAATGTGGAATATATGTACAAACACAATAGATCTATCGAAGTAAATAAATGAAACAATGTTACCAAATGATAGATCAAATTGGCCCTCATTTATGAGGCACTGTCCCTGATCCGAATGGATCCTTAAATAAACAAAATGTCTAATTTGTTATTTATCATATATATTTTTTATGCTAAAGAACCCTCAAATTTTTGTGCTTAAGTCTTGTTTTTAGAAGTCTTTATACCTTGGAAAAACTTGTAGAAGTCTTCAAAAATGGTCAGGGAAAAAGATATGGTTAGCTTTAGGATACACAAAGACATGAAAAAAAGGAGGGAATCTTGATGCTCTATTCTTTACACACGGCATAAGGACTAAAGTGTTGATCATGTGGGCAGGTGATCAGGTTAGAGAGAGGTGTTACCTCCATGTTTCACACCACTCACAAGTT
The DNA here is from genome assembly GCA_000966675.3 of Picea glauca. Lineage (NCBI taxonomy): Eukaryota > Viridiplantae > Streptophyta > Pinopsida > Pinales > Pinaceae > Picea > Picea glauca. Next base: position 411,268 of record JZKD02S2109558.1, read on the forward strand.
AACAAGGCTTGCAAAAGGAAAGGCATGCAAAGGTTTTGGCGTAGCCGAAAAAATGTCTCCCTCCCTGCTATTCACTATACACAAGTTAAAGGTATGATGGAAAAGGAACCAATGCATAAGTAAAGGGAACAAGACCAAGGGTTAAAACCCACAAATACTGGCATGCATAAAGGAAAAGGTGTGAGTTGGGGAAGAATCTAAATCCACACTTCACACTCTGCACAAAAGGAACAACGAAAGTGATATCAACTTATGTAGCATGATACATGTTCCACTCCACAACAAAACCTCTACATTATAATAGAAGTAGGTTCCTTGCAATAGATAATATGGCAACCTACTTCGCAGATGACATGGGAACCCAGGGTTTCAACACATGGACTCTTTGACGAATCATGAGAGGCCTTATGACAGTTTGGGGAAAATCAAAATTACTTGAATTCTATAGAATTTGAAATGAGGGGTAAACATGCATGGGTATTATAACTGCTTCTTCAAAGAACAACTAGGAGGACATTGGCCTTCAACATAATTGTGAGTAATAAGAATAAAATGGTAGGTTTACAGTTGCAAATGGGTTTGACTAATAAGAAGCTAGAAGAGGTTGGATTAGAGGTTTGATTGGTGAGAAGGTAAAATAGGAGATAGAAGATCATCCACAGGACGAGTTGATATCAAATTTGCATTATTTTTGGTGGTTGGAGAGATCAACTTAGACAAGGGCCAATTCATCAGTTCTAGAAGAGATCTTATTACACTAAGTTTTGCATTAACATTATACATTGTGTTTTTTGTGTTTATAACCATAGAAACTTGTATCTGTAAGAACAACATTATTAATAACTGGAGCAACAAAACCATTTTGAAGCTAGTGTTCTCCCAAAATAGGTTTCTATAAGGTATCTCTTGTGGTATCTATGTATATATGATTGTATTGTTTAGTTATAATATCATAAAACCATGGTCATTGTTTATGCACAATGGGTTATCATATTTTTTGTATACAATTTATATTATTCCACATTAATATATGTGTGATGAATTCTTTGGCCATAGGCTTTCGATTATAGATCACTCCCTATAATAATGGTGTTGGTAATATTGGAGAGGGATTGAAATGATTCAAGATAAACCCACAAGGGAACACCCTAAATGAAACTAAAGAGACAAGTAATAATATCAACCAAAGAGACAAGCAAACTAGTGAGGTTCTATCCTTGATGTGAGGAAGTTGTTCAAGAAAAACAATAGTTCTAGCATTACAAAAAAATTGAGTAAAAAATGGACCTCAAAACAAAAAATGTGCTATCAACATCAACTTTAAAAGAACCAACAAGATTCAATATGATGATGTCAACCATAAGGGTAAATAGTTTTGGAGGGAAAGAAAGAGAACGATTTATTTTTTATCATATTTTGGACTTATCTCTTGATAGGTTTACTCAAATTTCAAGTTTAAGCACTCATTGGATGCATAATTAAAAATTTTGCATCCAACGAGTGTCTACGCTTGAAATTTTAGTAAACCTATAAGGAGATAAGTAAAAAATACAATTAAAAAATGGTTTTCTTCTTTCCCTTAATTCCACATCCAACAAGTGCCTACACTTGAAATTTGAGTAAACCTATAAGGAGATAAGTCAAAAATAAGATAAAAAAATTGTTTTCTTTCTTTCCTTTTGAAAACTCCTCTCTTATTTTATTATTTTACCTTTTATTTTATTGTTTTCCTTAAGATGCCTATTTTATACCTCAAAATTTTTCTAATAGCAACCTGAGTGCTTAAGAGAAAGGATGTTGCATTCTTAGTGAAAATCCAACAAAGTTTTGATGAGGCTTAAGAATCAAGTTGGGAACCTTTACAAATATGAAATGAGAGTATTTATACACTAGATGAACACATAGTGTTTTCTATATGTATTCTCGGTATTTTATGCAATAAATTTGCATGTTTGTTTCATTTATATCTGTTCAAGAGTTTAGATAAATATATGTGTTCTAAAGCTCGTCTATATTTCCTACTCACTATATAGTCTCATTGTTTTAAAATTTGACTTGTTATTTAGAGAAATTTTGAGGTCTAAAATTGGCTTAGTAAGGAAAACATTAAATTTATAGTTAAAATGATAAAATAAGAGTTATGAAATTTCAAAGCGAAAGAAAACAAAATACCTTGTTATTGTATTTTCAACTTGTCTCTTTATAAGTTTACTAAAATTTCAAGTGCATGCACTCGTTGGATACAAAATTATATTCCACATCCAACGAGTACTCACTCTGTATATTTTTGATAGACCCTAATGAGATAAACTAGAAATACATGAAAAAACATGTTTCTTGAAACTACTTTTTTATTATTATTGTATTTTCAACTTATCTCCTTATAAGTTTACTTAAATTTCAAGTGCAGACACTCATTGGATGTTGAATTAAACTCTACATCCAACAAGTACCCTCTTTATATACTTTTGTTAGATTCACATTAATATAAACTGAAAATACAACATAGAAACACACACAAAAAAATGAAAATCCACCATAAATGAATTTATATTGATTTATTTAACATATAAAAGTATACCAATTTTAACACTAAATACCATTCATAAATTTATTTAAAAAATATTAAATTTACTTAAAATTTAAAATGTGTTTATATATATAACATCAAAAAAATATTATTTTAGAATATATATAAATACAAGTTGGTAAGAGAGCGTGCGGAGGGAAAAACCATAGGAATGAACCAGGGTACAGATACAAAGGGTGTACAATATGGTTTTATGGAAAAGTTATGGGCTTGAATCGTACCTTCAGGCCAGGGTTGGAATTTCAAATCTCAACAGCCCGTCAAATTTGACAGTTTCCGCAACTCAGATACACTTTTGGATGGATTTCACTAAGAATGTTGACGGTTTGTCAAAAACAATTAACGTATTTGATGGGCAAATCACCTCGTGACGGGAAATTTGCCCATCAAATTCTATCCATGCTCAAGGCTATTACGTTTTACCCGTCATGAAGATCCTGGATATGGAGGATAAGCTACTAGGGTCTTTTCCAGGATAAATGCTTACACGTGAACTCTAGCAATGCCTGATGCAATCACTTTAAACTTGTCATAGGTACCATGGATGACAATCTGCTAGACTATTTGGATCTCGACGGCAATAGGGACTCAGGGAGTCCGCCTTCCCATGAGACAAAGCCTTTATATGTGCTCAAACATTAAAATGAGTTGTTGACTTAGCCAATCTACCTCCGTCGGATTGGATCGATGCAATCTTAGAGAAATTTGAGAGCACGGGGCCCCATGTTAATTCATTTTTGTCCGACAAAAAGATAAATGTTGGGCCTCGATCTGCCAACCAACATTCGATTGCTAAGGATCTCTCCTAGAAGAAAGTGCAATCTTCCTTTCCAGTGCATGTAGAAGTAGAGTATCTATGGCATGCATGCAAGGGTGGTGTATCTCAGACAAGATCCAATGCCCCTGTAGTAAAAAGGGGGAGGGGAAACCCAAAAAACAACGGTGTTGGAAGGTTAATCCTGAGCACCGGTGAATGGTGGTTGGAGACGACGTTGAGGTTGGGGCCAACCCAAACCTCTTGGGAAAAATTATGGTTGAACGTTTTAATGGGAAAGTAGTAATCCCAACGTCCCTCAAAGGATGGTTGGAGGAGAAATGGGTCCAGTTGTTAGGATATTTCCCCACTTATCATACGCTAGCAAGGAGATGGATTAGTTTTCAATTAAAAAGAAGGAAGGATCTGGATACAATTTTTAACGAAGAATGGGGTTGGGGGCCATTCGGGTTAATCATGAAAGAGTGGGATATCATGTTTGATCCATTGAGAGAATCATAGACACCGACAAAAAATTGGTCTATCTTTCCCATCCTTCCTTTATTTTTTTGGAACAAATTGATTTTTAAATCTATAGGGAACAAACTTGGAACATTCCTTAGCTACAAACTTAGGTGGGAGATGATGGTGGAAAGAGGGTGGGCATGGGTGCATATCTCTATGGATTTAAAATAAGGTCTTATAGATGAAATTGAATTGGTTTGGGGTAACTTCAACTAGATTCAAAAAATAGATTATTGCCATGTTCCCTTTAGATGTTATGGGTTTCATCAAGTAGGTTATGTACATGTTGATTGTCGAAGGGCGACATTGCACTTTCCTCCTTTCCATAGAGTTTATAAGATAACACCATATCTGGATGCAACATAAGACTTCAAGGGGTCGACATTAGTTGGTTAAATGGGCGCAAGCTATCAAATGAAAGGTAATTCTCTAGACTCCTCATCAAAAAAACCAAAAACTAGTCCTGTGTCTGGTAAGTCTTTATCTCTTTTAAATTTTGTGCATGGAATGATGGATAAAAATTAACCCATGAGTCCTCTTGTCTTGTAGATAATTTCAAAGTTTTCCATCCCTAGTCCCCCTCTTCGACTTCAAAAGTGGTCGAGGAAAAAGTCTCTCTGTCAGCAAAATTCAGGTCCCCATGCAATTCCCCTTCCATAGGGTCTTATAAGAAGGATGAATCCCCCTCCAGCTCCTTTTCCTCCAAGAATTCCATTAAATACAATTACCTTTTAAGATCCAAAGTAAGTATAATTGAATAATCTGGTAGAGGTGGAGGATTGGACTTAGACAAACGATGATCTAAAAATGAAGAAGACTTGAAATACTTGAAATTATTGCAATGTAAATGTTATGTGTTTAAAGCAAATGGATCAGTTTGCAACACATAGATTAAGGGATTACTCATGCAA
>JZKD02S2109558.1:429794-443881 GCA_000966675.3 Picea glauca
ACATATCGTGACCGTCGGATTTCCTAACTACAAATGCATAATAATGCATACTAAAGAAACACACTTTTACCTAACAACATATTAGACCAAGTAGATCTTAACTAACTCCTAAGTGCCTAAATATCCTAATAGGCCGTGCATGGAGCGCAAACACTTCTGGGAGAATCTAGAATCTTTAGGATTGTTGAATTTAAAATGTCTAATTATAGCAGATGATGTTAATCTGACTTTATCATCCGGAGAAATCTGGGGTGGTACATCCTTATTGGGATCGTTGGCAAATTTCTTTAATACTTATTTTCATAAAAACAAGCTTATAGACATTGTGCTGGGGAAAGTCGTGCCTACATGGCGCAATGGTCGTTCAGGGGCATATTTTATCACCAAGAGACTTGATAGAACATTCGTTTATGAATATCTTGTAGATACAGTTGGCATCTATAGAGCCTAGGTGGAATACCCTTTCATCTTCGACCACGCTTTGATTCTTCTTCAGTTGGACCTTCCTCCTTTATATAAGGCTTACCTGTTTAAGTTCAATCCTTTGTGGACTAAAAAAAATGAGTTTATATTGATGGCGCAAAAATTGTGGAATGATCCTAAATATCTAAAGGAAACTGGTAAGAAAAATCGCCTAGTTTGGAAACTGAAAGACCTGAAAGTCATCACCAAAGATTGGCAAAGGGACCGAAAGAAGAGTAAAAATGCTTGGCTGATCTGTTGTCTGGAGAATGAGATTTCTTATAGGATTCAAAACATGGTGGAGGGGTTATGTAATACTATGAAGGATACGACATTAAAATATTTGGAGAATGAAATAAATACCTTACTAAAATAAATAGAGGAGCAATGGCGCCAACGTAGTCAGGCTATCTGGATCAAAAGTGGAGACTTAAATACAAAAAAAAAAATCATAATTTTTCCAGTTTTAGAAGAAATAGTAAATATGTTTGGGAGATTCATGGAGAAGAAGGTCAGGTTTACAGTGGTTAGGAGAACATTAAATCTGTAGCACTAAATCACTTCAAAGACTTTTACAAAGAACAAAGAGGACCTTCTACCAATGATCAGGTTAGGGTGGTCGCATTATTTTCAAAAATGATGGATGAACAGAAGCTGAGGCACTTTAAAAACCTGTGGATAAGGAGGAATTAAAAAAGGTATTAAATGTTTTTAAAGTGGACAAGAGTCCTGGCCCGGATGGCTGGACAGTGGAGTTTTTTAAGCATCTTTTTGATATTGTTGGGGAGGACCTCCTGGAAATGGTAGAAGAATCAAGATTAAAAGGATTTATACTAGGAGCTTTAAACTCAAATTTCATTACTTTGATCCCCAAAGTAAATAAGCCTAACCAGTTTGGAGACTTTAGATCGATCTCGCTATGTAATCTTAGTTATAAAATCACATCAAAGTTTATAACAGATTAGATTAAACCGATATTGTCGGGATCACTCTCGGAGGAGCAGCTGGGTTTCCTCCAAGGGAGATAGGTTCAGGATTCCATCGGTACCGTACATGAGTGTATCCATAATATTAAAAATAAGAAGTCCAAGTCTCTGGTTTTAAAAATTTTCAAAAATTATATGATTGTATTAACCAGGATCTGTTGCGTATGGTCCTCCTTCAGATTGGTATGGGACAAAACTTGACAAACTGGATTATGAGTTATGTGGTTTTCACTTCATATTTAGTTTTGATTAATGGTGAGGCAACTGATTTCTTTAAAAGAGGTAGAGGTATAAGGCAAGGATTCCCTTTATCACCTCTCCTATTTATCTTAGTAATGGAAGGTTTGAGTCTCCTACTGAAAGACAGTCAAAGTGAAGGTAAATTGTATGGTATTAAAGTGTCAAGGACTATAAAGATTCTTCATATTCTGTTTGTTGATGATGTGGTCATTATGACTAATGCTAATATGCAGGAATGGTGATAAATTGACAAGGTATTAAAATGTTTTTGTTTGTCCTGGGATTTATCTATCAATGGAACAAAGTCTACCTTTCATCAAGAAATAATGTTGGATCTAGATCTGTTACCTTTTAAGGTGATCTTCCCTTATAAATTCTTGGAGCTAGAACAAGGTTTCAAGTATCTGGGGTTTTTTATAAAGTTAGGATTTCAGCGTATAGAAGTTTGGGGCTGGTTAATTAAAAAGGTGGAAAAAAGGATAAGTAACTGGTGATATAGGTGGTTTTCCTTAGGAGGACATTTCACTCTTTTGAAAATAGTGTTGGAAATCCAACCAATATATTGGTTGTCTCTCGCAGTGGTCCCCTGTTCAATCCTGAATACATTGAGGAAATTGATGTATAATTTTCTATGGAAAAGAAACTGTGATTGTCATCAGATGCATTTGTGCAACTGGGAGCAAATTGCGCTACAAAAAATTTTTGGAGGTTGGGCATACAAAACATCTTTGATTTCAGTAAATCTTGGCCGCAAACACTCTTTGGAGAGTTCTTAATGGAGATGACATTTGGCATAGAGTTATTTTTGACAATTATATTCACAATAAATCGGTGATAACTTGGCTCAAATCATATTCTTTCCAGCTTAATGGGGCATCTATAATATGGAGTGGCTTGTTAAAAGTTATCCATCTTATCACACATGGAATATGTTGGAATCCAAGAACAAGTCAACTGATTGCATTGGGAAAGGATCGAATATTGGGGATGGGAAATTCCTCTTTCCTATCAAATAATTTGCTATCTTCTTTAAATCATAAGAATATCATGACTCTTGCCCAAGTCAAGAATCACACAGAAGATCATATTTCATCCTCCAATTGGCTGAGCAGTATTGATTTGGGTCTTTCCAGTGAACTGGAAAAGGAATGGGATTAGTTTAGACATGCGCTTATTGAATCAGGTGCTCTAATACATGAAGAGGAAGATAAATTAATGTGGATTGGAGGTGATGATTCTGGAATCCCGTCAGTTAAAAATTTCTATTTGAGGATTATTAATACAAAAAAATTGTTAAAGGTGGAGACCTGGAGGAGATCCATTTGGAAATGGAATGTGCAATTAAAGATCAAATTATTCCTCTGGTTGGCTTTGGTAGGTAAAATACTTACCTGGGAATTGTTGCAGAAAAGGGGTTGGGAAGGACTTGGGTGTTTTTCTCTGTGTAAAATGGAGTCGAATACTATCTTCCATCTCTTTAAATCATGTCCTTTTGCAACAACAGTCTGGAATATAATGATAAAAGGATTAAACATAAAGTGTCACTGGACTGGGAGCACACTATCTGATTGTTTAAAAAACTAGTATGAGGACAAGTCTTCCCCTACTCAGATATTGGCTCTTATTTGTTGTCATATATGGCATGAATGAAATAGAGCTATCTTTGAAGACTCTAGTCCATCAATTCCCACTGTGATATATAAAACAAAGGCTCTCATGAACAAAACCATCACACAAATGAAAGAAATACTTCCTTGAGATATAATGTTTACCTACAAAAGTGATTCTACCTTAGCATGGCTCGATGGGGAAGCACAAAGAGATGGCATCTTGTGTGGTGCAGGTGGAGTCATTAAAACATTCAAAGCTTTAGTAATTAAATGGAACTTCAACTGTGACAGAGGTACCAATACAAAAGATGAACTCTTAGGAGCTTGGGCTACACTTATGCTTGCAAATAGCCTCAATTCCACGTATCCATGTTTTTGGGGACTCGAAAGTAGTAATAGATTGGCTAATTAATAAAGGAAGTCTCCAGGTGACTATAGTGGAAGGATGGAAAACTAGAATCAAAGCATTATCAAAGTATTTTCTGTCTATTAGTTATCAACACATATTCAGAAACTTCAATGTTGAAGAAGACAAGCTTTCGAAGTTGGCATTGGAAAGAAACTGATAGCATTTTATTATATCATCAATGGATCAATGGAGTAGAAGGACCTGGGAGATAGATTAGAGTCCATTAGTCAGTTCGAGTGGATCTGATCCTTTGCTCGACATTCTAGCAAATGTTGAGACATTTGGGAAATAGTTATTTTTGTTGTTTTTTTGGTAATGACTTGCTGTGTCAGATCAGTTTGTTTATAATTTTTAGAGGAATGTACACTTTCATATTTTTCTTTTTGAATAGCTTGTAACTGAATCCTTTTGAATGGTGTTGTATTTGGATTCACTTGGATGTTCTTGGATATGTAAAAAAATTATATGATAATATAATTGAACAAAATTTTTCCTAGAAAAAAAAAATTAGAAGAAAGGGAAGAATGTGAATGAATTGCTATATTGTAATGAAAGAAAATAGAAAAAGAAAATTTTAGAAATAAAGTAATTATTTTTTAAAATAATCCTTGAAGTACAAAACTATGTATTTCTATCAATGAAATATAATATTTTTTCTTACTCGGTATAAAAATATATATAAATACAAGTTGATAAGAACAAAAAAATAAAGCATGGAACTGCATACTTCGTCGGATAAGGATGAGGAAAAGAAATAAACGACAACTTCTTAACACATAAACAAGGTCAAGAAATCTCATTAATGAAAACAAGAAGTGGAAAGCAAGCCCAAGGGGGGGGAGGCGATGGCGCTGGAGCATTTTTAGGTGGGAGTTTTTTTTTGAATCGTAAACAATGGTTTTGTTGCAGGTTTTCTCGGGGTTGACCAAAGGATAGGCAAGGTTTATTATGGATGGAACAATTTCTATGGTTTCCTTTGTTTCTTGAGGAATCTCGTTGTATTCCTCTTGTTTTTTTCTTTTGGTGGATAGGGTTGGTGGGGTCTACTAAGGCTGGAGAAGAGTCTTCTCTTTGGTCTCTAGGAGGCGGTTTTCTTTTTTATCCAGGCTTTCCAGGATCCACTAATTTTAGCGGCGAGATTTTCCATGTTTTTACTACTGACTTGGTTTTTGATGTCACTGACGGGATCTGGATACTTTGTCTTTTATGTATTATTTATTGATTCTACATTGATTACAAAGAAGGGTGATTTGATTGGAAGTAGTGGTGGAGCCCTTTGGTTTGTCTTGAGTGCCCTCCATCATGGAGCGTGAGGTCGACGCATTGCTTAGCGTGACTGATGAGGAGAAATGGGCAAGGAATGGATTTTTTGAATCGATTGATTCTTTATGTGTCTTAAATAAGAACATTGGTCGATCATTAAAAGTTAGTAATGATACCTGCGGTCTGGGAAGCACACCTTAGAAGGCTATCAACTCTCCTCATAAATCTTTGGTAGAAGAACTATACCTACCTCAGTCGTGTACTAAACATGGAAGAATCCTCCCTCCTTCTCCGAAGATTAACCAGAGTTGTTACAAAGGAGAGGATGCTAATGTGAAGAGTGGAGAACAGTGTATTAAAAACCTTGAGACCCTCTCGACCATACCTTCAGATAGTTTTGTTAAGGTGAAGCATATCGCTAAAGTCTGGAAACCTAAGAGACATAGGCAAAGGCTATTCATGGGGGTCGATATAGGTTTGGAAGAATCCTGCAACTTGGCGCTCTGTGTTGTAGTTGCTAATATGGCCTATCTCTCTTGTATTCAGACACAGGTTGAAGAGTGGGTTCAGAAGAATTGGCTTCCTTTTCTAGGCTACTCTCCAGTCTTCATTTCCTTATCCCGGGGATGGTTCAGCTTTGTATTTCGAATCCCAGAAGATACTAAACGTATTCTAGAGGTTTTTTGGAAAATGGATGGTGGAAGTCTAATGATTAAAAGGTGGAGATTCGATTTTAACCCAAATACTGAGTATTTTAGCTTTCGGCACCTTTGGGTGCTTCTTCCAAACTTGCCATTAAAGTTGTGGAATCATAGTGCGTTGAAAGTGATTGGAGATTGTTTGGGATGCTTCATTGGGGAAGATGAAGCCGCGATGCATTCAAGTGATAAAAGGATGGAGATAGTATTAGTTGAGGTAGCTACCCATGCGGGTTTATCAGAAGTGTTAGAAATAGAATGGAGAGACTTCTTGTTCACGCAAAGGCTGGACTATTTAGGTCTACCATTCAAATGCTCCAAATGCAGACAGACAGGGCACTTGAGAGCTAACTGTACTTTTAATCAGGGTATAAGCGAGGATAATGGAACATCTGATGAAGATTTTGGTGATACAGTTTCTAGATTAGTGGATGATGGTGGTGAAGCGGAGACTCTGACACTCAACTTGGAGGAAAATACTGAGGAAAAGGACACTTCCTTTGCCAGTAAGTTAAAATTCTACTGTCCGAGTATCTTTAACTCTTTATCTTTGTGGGAGAGAGAAATTTTAAGTAAGAATTCAGGCCCTGTAACATCTTTCGGGGAAGAATTTGTTAGAAGTAAGTCGTCTGGGTTAGATGTTCCTGTTTTGGGTGAAATAGGTGAAAAACCCCAATTGGAGTGGTCTCTTGAAGCTTCACCTCCTACTAATTTACCTTTTCCTCTGTTACAAAGTAATGTTTTGACTATTTCTCCAAAAGTCAGAGAGACTGCCAGTCTACCTGACCTTTCGATTCATGGTAGTGATTTACATTTGCTCTCGGGCTATAGTGAATCGCCACCTAGTGATTTGGTTTTGGATAGGACTCTGTCTGATTTGATCTCCCCTTTAGCAAAGTCCACAGCTCCCATCCCTCTAGTGACTTATAGGGGTAATATTCCTTTGGAATGTTCGACAGAGACAGTTTTGCTATAGTCCAAAAAATCAACTACTTCTCCCTCCTATTCTGACCCTACATGGTCTCATGGATTGGGTTATGATATTTCTCCTCTTAAAACGAGAAGTGGTCGGCAATTGGCAAGAGCCGATATCAATGCTTTAGAAACCCCTGCTTCTTCCTCTCAACAAAGGGCACTTAGAGGCATAAAGGCCCAAGCCAGGGTTAAGCCATGATTTTTCTCTCCTCAAATATAAGAGGGGTTGGAGGGCCCCTAAAATTGGCATGCTTTCAGAGATTACTGAGTAAAACTTCTCTGAATATCATTTTTCTTCAAGAGACGTTGGTGTCAGCCGAAAAAGCCAGATCCTTCATGATCAAACTAAGACCTGATTGGTGTGTCTGTGCGGTCAGTGTTGTTGGAACATCTGAAGGACTTTTGGTATCTTGGGATCCTTCCTTTTTCGACTTGGTTCCTTACTTATGTATTGGTGGCATCTTATTGTCAGGTTTTTCAAAAGTGGAGAAGAGGAAGATTTCTTTTCTTAATTTGTATGGACCTTGTCAGGACCGTAAAGTATTCTGGGAAGCTTTAGAGGATGTTGGTCTTCTAAGCCTCAATGATTTAATTCTAGCAAATGATCTAAACTTAATTACTTCCTCGGATGAATTATGGGGATTGTCAACTCATTTGGATTCTTTAGCTGGCTTCTTCAAAGTCCTGTTTCAGAAGAATGGTCTCATGGATGTAGCTCCACCGAAAAAAGTGGTGACTTGGTGAAATGGAAGATTAGGTGATGTGTGTTTTTCAAAGAGACTTCATCATTTTTTAGTTGCTGAATCTCTTATCTAAACAATTCATAAGTTTCGAACTTGGCTTGAATATCCCTTTTTGTCTGATCATGCTCCTATGTTGATGGAATTCAGATCTTGTTTTGCAACAGTAGCTTCTCCTTTCAAAATAAACCCAGAGTGGTTAAAGGATGATACTTTCAGGAATATTGTCAGATTGGTTTGGAATGACCCCCGACATTTAATTACAGTCGAAGCTCAAAAGAGACTGGTCAACAATCTATCACTGTTGGAAGTAAGAGTTAAGGAATGGGCCAAAGAAAAAAGAAAAAAAGATCAGGAAGACCTGTCAAAAATTGAGGAAGCTATTGATTCAGTCTACACCAATATAAGTTTGGGTATCACTACTATGGAGGATTCTTTAAATTTGTCTAAGCTTGAAGTTGAAATAAACTGATTCCTTTTGGCAGAAGAGGAGAGTTGGTGTCAAAAAAGCCGAGCGATATGGATCAATAGTGGAGATAGAAATACGAATTTTTTCCATCTATATGCTATCCATAGGAGAAATAAGAAGTTTATCTGGGAAATCAATGATGAGAAAGGAAATATTCACTCCGGTCAACAAGCTATAAAAGAAGAAGCAATTAGAAATTTTATCTCTTTTTACAATGACACTGATCAGTCTTTATTGGAGGAATGACTGGAATCAGTTAGATTATATCCTACTTTTGTAATTTCTCTAGAGGTTTAGGATTTAGAAAAAGGAGTAACCAAGGATGAAGTATTTGAAGTTATTAAAGGTTTTGCTAGAGACAAAAATCCTGGACCGGACGGTTGGACTGTCGAATTCTACCATTGCTTTTTCGAGCTGGTTGGTTAGGGCTTGGTGGATATGGTCAAAGAAACGAGGTTGAAAGGGGATATCATACCTTATATCAACTCCACTTTTGTGGATTTGATTCCAAAAGTCAATAAACCTACAGTATTCAATGATTTCATACCAATCTCTCTTTGTAACCTCCGTTACAAAATAATTTCTAAAATCATTGCTAAAAGACTTCATCCTATTCTATCCAGAGTACTTTCTTAAGAATAGCTTGGGTTTCTCAAGGGTCGGCAAATTTTGGATGCTATAGGAACAACTCAGGAATGTCTTCACAGCATTAGAGTAAGGAAGATGAAAGCACTGATCCTTAAAATTGATTTGAGGACGGCTTACGACTGTACTAGCTAGGATTTTTTAAGGCTGGTACTTCATCAAAGTGGTTTTGGGTTAAAGACTACGAATTGGATTATGGCCTGTGTATTTTCCACTACTTATGCTACTTTAATAAACAAAGAGACAACTAATTTCTTTAAAAGTAGCAAGGGTTTGAGACAGGGTTGTCCGCTATCTCCTTTACTATTTATCTTAGTAATGGAGGGGCTTAGTCTGGATTTAAAGAAAGCTAAATTAAAGGGTCAGATAATAGGGATTAAAGTATCCAGTATGATTAGGATCCTCCATTTACATTTTGTGGGCGAAATTCTTATTATGACAAAATCTTCTTTAACCGAGTGGGAGAAAATTCAAAGTATACATCAAGTGTTTTGTCAGGCACCGGGTTTGATCATAAATAACCAACAATCCACTATTCTTCATGCGGATGTCGACTCTGGTTCTCTTCAAAGAATTGTAGATGTTCTCGGTTATTCTATTAAAGATCTTCTTGAGCTCTCAACACACCCTAAAAACGTCTCTGCCAAAGTCTACTTTTTGGGTACCACTTATTGTTTAATTTGGAACAATGTTGTTTTCACTTATCTTTGTTTTCTACAATTTATCCTTGATTCTTTAAAAGTTTCCCTGAACATGCCAAAACCATCACAACTTAAAGGGAGAAACATTTGACTAAAGAATCAACCACTAAGTCGTTTCACCTGACACGTCCAAATTTCGGCACCCGGAAGAATCGGAGGCGAAATAAAATTGTCCTAGAAAACTAAGGACGTCGATCAACGATTTTCGTAGGCATCGGTAAACAGGAGTTGTTATTTCATGATAATAATTGCACAAGAAAGTTTTCGATGACCAACTTTATTCAGCATTGGCGAAACGCGAAAGGAAATAGTCGTTTGCGGGGAAAGGGAGGAATCGTCGACAGTCGATCCTGTAAAAACATTTCGGCATCGACGAATTTCCAAGAAGCTAGCCCAAGGGAAAGGATGCGATAAGTTCATCCCCAGTTACTAACCCCTGATATCTAATCGGCATCAGTGAATCCTAGGCTGGGATAGGAAGCGCACAACTGAAAGAAGGTTACCACCTTTGTTGGCACTCGTGAATCTAGTCACCTGTCATTATCCGCCATGTGTCATGTCAGAACCATTCAACAAAAGCAATCAACGTTTGTGGTTTTTCTTTTGTGAGGAGTATCAACGAAGAATATCATAGTTCTGTGCCAATCCCCGACTTCCCCTTTCAGAAAATGACACGATGGGATGTTTTAGCTCTAAGATATGATAGATACGATTCATTTAATTGATTGATTAATTCCAAGATCGCGCATCAGTCTCTAATTCATGTGAAAATCCCAATGATTGTTTTAACCTGTAGATAAAATGCATCTCCCTTCGCGCCTCCGCTATCAACCTACGTAAAATTGATTATAGAGAATTGGCGGTAAGTAGTTTAAATTTCGTCCCATTACTTGTATTAACAGTTTGATGTGACTGGTAAGTTTTGTCTCGTTATATTACCTTGAATTATTATGAGCCAGAGCATTCTATGTGCAAAGAGGTCTGGAACATCTAGAGGAGCGAGACGAACGACACGGAGAAGGCTTCCAAGGTATAGTGAGTATTAAGCAACAAAGTTTAGCAAGCATACAGGTATGTACTAGTTTGGTTTTGATTTCATTTCACATATAAATTAAGATCTAATATTATTCTATATGCCGACCCTAATTGAGCATCTTCGTCTGCAGGAACGATGCCTCTGAAGAAACCTACCACCAGGAAATCTCCTAGAGTCCCAAAATTTGCAAGAATTAGAAGCAGGAGAAGGCTCCTCCCTAGCTGTTGCAAGGAAATTGGAATTCACTTCCAAGCCAGTGTCGATCATCAAGACGATCACCAAAGAAGCCTTCGCTCAGGCCCCGGCCTTTGGGGACACAGAGGTGAACATTGGGACCAAGACAACATTCCCACGATGGGAATACATGTTCAAGGAAATAAAGCACGAATAATTCCCCGAGTATGCCCCGCATAGCGATCCTGACATGAGGAAGTTGGATGATGAGGTCTTCGTCAACATCCACAAGGCTTACCTACACATGGTGGTGAGAAGGACTCTGGTATTCCCTTGCATTGAACTTTTGAAATGGCTGATTGATCACAGTGATGCACATAAGTGTGTAAATAATGATGATAATGGTCAAATGGTTGGGGTTTTCCTCCCAGTAGAAGTCCAAAAGCACTACAAGCTCAGGGAGCCAGATGAATGTTTGAAAAAGGATTTTGTTGTGAATTTTTTTCAGAACCACGACACCAGCAAAATCATGGCATCCTAGTGGAGAGAAGACAAAAATTTCACCAACCGAAACTCCGGTTGGTGCACGACGACGAACCTCATACAACCTTATATCTATCTAATGGATCTCCTTTGTCGGTTGCATGGAGAAAAATATTGCTCCAGGTTTTCGGAGGCATGGATTCCTTTGGCTTATATTGTTTCCATCTCCGAAACAAGCTTCAACTAGGGCGCGATCATCTCCAAATAGCTTAGCACCTGCATTCTATAGGCTCAACAGCCGAAGGAAGGAGAAATTCCTGCCTTCTACATGGCGTCTTATCTATTGGACATCATCTGTGCAAAAAATGTCTTCGCATGAATGAACCTGAGCTGACACACTTCTGAGCTCCCAGTCCATGTCTATTTTAGCATCGTGTGGGAGAATAGGTATAAAATATCCTACTCTCTCATTTGCAACCAATTTATCGCACCTATTCATTTCTTACTATTCAAGAAGGAGTGCCCAAGGTTTTCTGATGCGGCCAAAAAAGTTATATCGAAAGTTGGTCACTGGTACTTAGACGAGCGCGAAACCTACACTAGGGTTTTCGGTGCCACAGGAGCACCACATTTTCTACCTATCTATGTCCCCGACCAACTGGTACTAGGGGAAATATGTTACCAAACTATATTGCAGGGGTAAAACACCGCTTTGGTGAAGGATAAGAAGCGGGCATTCATACCCTATGGGTTTCATATCGGCTTCTACCAGGTTAAAGACACTGCGCAGGCCAAGAAAGAGGGATTAAGTCAATTGGAATTTCAATTCCATATAGGACGTTTTTGCAAGCACTATCCCAAGGGTCTGGTCTCGAAACATGCATCACAAGTATCGTCTTGTTGGCCTTATGCCCACAACCGGTTTGAGGATGAAATATTCACTGAAAACGCTCAAGATTGGAATGAGGTAGTGGAAAGAATGGTCGACCCCAAAATAACCAAGTTCAAGGCCATGAGTTGGGAAGAGCAAGCGACATCCTTAGATGAAAGAGTGCAAAGACTGGAAGAAATTCTCAGGACTAGGGAAGAAAGGGTAGAATTCGAATCAGTCGAAATGATAGAAGCTCCCTAGAAATCCCCTGTACAGAACTGGAATTTTCTCGGAAATCCAGGTGCAAGGGAAAGAGGGACATTATTGCTCCAACATGCTCAACAAATAATGGATCTGGCGTCGAATGATCTGGCCCTCTTATCAAGCGTTCTGACCAGTAACCTAGAAGAGAGCCTGGCAGGGGTAGGAGGCCATGAGCTCATAGACCTCAGTAACATCAATGGGTTAGATGACCCTAAATCCACACTGTCGCCAACTGATTCACGAGAAGGTGTGATGACTCAATCAAAGCCAGGCCGAGTGTCGGTCGAAACCAATGCGCCTAACCCTCTGTCAGAGTTCATAGATATATACAATGATGATGAGAGTCCGAAGGAATCTCAGAAAATATCTATGCATGTAGAAGAAGAGAAAGGAGTTGAGGAAAAAACACCTCTTATTCCCAATGTTCAGAGTCAAGAGGACACACGAGAAGAAAAAGGAGCTGAAAATGGCTTAAACACATAAACGGCCAATGCAGCGGAGACCCGAGCAGGTAGTCGCAAGGACAACTCAGAATTGGATGTGTCAAAAGAAAGATCCCCGTAGAAGGACGTCGACGATGCCATGGCTAGAATATAGGCAAGTATTGAGCTCGCTCCCGACACATCCATTCCACTTGCTACTCAGGTCCCCGATAAACATCAGGAAGAGGTCGGGCCTTCAGAGAAAAACAAGGAGGTTCAAGAGTCTGATATTGAACAAATATATACAACCGACAGCCTGGGAAACACGCTCACATGGGGCGACCAATAGATACCATAGCCGTTAGATGAAGTAGAAGACATCTATGTGATCTCCTATGATCAAAAGAGGAAGGCCATCGTACAAAGGATTGCTAAGAAGAGGAAGATTACTGTGGACCATTCTATTTTAGTTACCATAGAGGAAAGCTTGATCAACACAATAGATGCTCGCATGTCTGAACTAATAGGCGTGGCAAGAGCCCTCTCTGATGCTGCCCAGGATAGGGCCAGGAGGGATGAAAGAGAACTATTTGATACTCTGAAGGAACTGGAACACTTGCGCCATATTGTTGAGTATTATAAAGGCACCACACAGACTGTGGCATATTTGAAGAGTGAGTTTTCAGGATTTTACAACGAGTACAAGAAAGAAAGAACCTTGTTAACTGAAAATATAACTGAATTTTAGGAGGACACTCTCATGGCTCTCGCAACATGCAAGGAGATGGAACGACAGCATGAAAGAGCGCAACAAGTGGTGGAAAGGCTCGAATACATTAAGGTCGTCCAACAGGGTCGAGAAAAGGAAGAACATGGCATTCGAATGTTAAGAAAAAATAACCTCGAATGCATAAAGAGATCTACATAATACTGGACTAAGATGTCCTGGGACCCACATCGAGAGATCCAAGAACAATATGCCAAGTTCCAGAAGCACTGGGATAAAATTATTAAAGTAATGAAAGATATCAAGCTCCCTGAGTTTGGCAACCCCAATGAGTTTATCAACATAAGAAACGTGCTCAAGATGTATGCCAAACAAGACTCCCTATCGGCCAAAGAGTGCGCGAAGGTAGCCGATGCGAGGTCGGGACAGGTGCGACAATTCACAGAACACCCGATCAGAGCTAAAACCATTTTGCAACAGCTGAATTCCACCTTGATAAAATATCGAGCGCATGCAGCGGACATCAGAGGGATATATGCAGCCCCCAATGGAACAACATAGATTCCCGTGGGCCCATACTTGTGAATAACTCTTTATTAGATGGTCTGATTATGAAAGAATCCACCCTTTTCAAGAAACAACTCAGGTGGATTGTTGAAAGACTGTCAGATGATGATGCCACGTGGTGATTTTTTATTAGCTCAAATTGTATTTTACCATTAATTACTATTAAGACTTTATATTATAAATAGGAACATCGACCATTGGTCTAAGGGTCGATGGTTTGTTGGAATAATTCTTTTCTTTCTAGTTGTTAAGAATTATTTTGGAGCTGCTATGAATGAAGAAGTCCTTCTGGACCAGAGACGAAGTTGTTTTCATCATATGCATGTGTAATTGAGCCTGGAGAAG
>JZKD02S2109558.1:443931-458119 GCA_000966675.3 Picea glauca
AAATGATGAATCATTGTGTGGATATATGATGAAGGATTATGGTAGATGAATTATTTTTCTTTCTATTGATCTTATCATATAAATGTTTTCTTCTAATAATTAGTATTCTCAAACAATAATTGGATTCTCAGATGGTTAACATATTATTACTAGGCCTGTGGTATAGGATTATCATTTGGATGTTTGAGCAGCAGGTTATCCCAAGCTCGGCCTCTTCTGCAGTAGTTAAATTTTCTCTCATTTTGTTTCTTGGATAGTTTAGGTTAAAATATTAGCTAGTGATCAAGTGCTCACACGGTTAAAGTATTATTACTAGGCCTGTGGTAAGAGATCGTTGTTTGCATGCTAGAGTGAGGGTTATCCTGAGCCCGGCCTTTCCCAATATTTAGATTTCCTTATTGTTGTGTGGTCAAGTTGGTTTATTCTGGATTTTTATCACATTTATCCTAACTAAAGAGAAAATACCAAAAGAGAAAATGTCGACTGAAGTATATGCCTCCAAAAGAAAACATAAATCCCATCGATTAAATTGGTCGAATCGCGAGATCTAGAGAACCATTCCAATCACAAACGTTGCAGATTCTAATTAGGCCTCAGTGGTGGGTTTGGTTCCTACTGTTGAGTTAAGGGGTTTAAGACCCATCAACAGAATTAGTGCTAGAAGGAGGGCCTGAGAATGAATGGTTGAATATGTAAGTTATATGATATTCTGAACAACCTATATATTCGTAACGACCCACATATATGGCTAGTCATCCAACAGATAGCCCACCTTTACCGAGTACTCCCGAAGTAGATAACTCGCCCCACTTTAGAGAAGGATATCTTCACCCTGAAATACCTTACGCCCTCCCTCACGAGGAAGTGAATCAGTTTAGAAGGATTACCAAAGATTACACCCGACAAATCGGTGCGTTTCCATTCACCACCATTCTCCCTCGAAGAAAACAACAAGGCAGACCAGTGGTCACCACTCCCGATGAATTTTTTGTACACTATGTCGAAGACTTAATAGACTTTGCAATCACCGAAATCCAAGAACCTCTTAACCTCATACCCGAGACACAAACCGACGACATCTCTGAACCTAATGATCTTTCGGAGGACGAAGAGCCTAACTCCGACTCCGAAGATATGGAAGAGAACAATGGTCATGAGGAGGAGAGAGAAGTTCCACTTCAAGGCGACCAACCTTGGTTGGTCGGGGACGCCATGGTCGTCCCTAGACGAATACACAATCTTCCTAGGCACTCGGAAAACTTGCTCCCCAATTATGATCCTAAGACCTCAGGATTACCCGAAGATCATATCAAGAAGCTCATACTCGTGATCAGGCTTATGAATGTTCAACATGAAGACGTGGTATGCAAAATTTTCCCCTACATGTTTGAGAACTTGGCTTCCACTTGGTAGTTTAACTTGCCAGTAGGATCCATTACCAACTGGACTAAGTTCCAAAAGGACTTCTTAGACAAATTTGCTGAAGAAACTAACATGGGAGCCCTTATGGCCGAATTTTTCGTAGCCACCATGACCCCAAAGGAAAGGGTCAAAGATTTCAATCAAAGATTCACAACTATCCTAAACAAGTTTTGGCCCGCGACAACACCGGCTCAAGAGTTGCAAATCGAGGTCTATGCTAACGCTCTTCTAGAATCTATTTCCATGTTCGTTAAAAGAGCCACTAAGCAAACCCTTGCGGAGAATTTCGAAGAGGCCAAGATGGTAGAGTTCCATATGAAAGGGTGTAAAGAAAGCCAGGCATCTCTAGCGAGAAAAAAAGCCAGCCCCCTCCCAGGAGAGGACTCCTCTTGATTAGACCGTCGGGGAAGCCAGCTGAACCAACTCCTGATAAGGGTAATGGGGATATAGAATACGTACAACACATGGTCAAGAAACTATCAAATTTGATTATAGATATGAAAATAAATGCGGGTGAGGGAAACCAAGGCCAAAGACCCTATAAGCCTTTATTTAAAAGAAACCAGACTTTCAAAGCAATTGAACCTCCCCCAGCCAACCTAAACATTGACTTAGGGAATGTTGCATCTGATTCTTTCTGTACTTACCACCAAGAGAACCACTCAGAAAGGGAATGTCCCAAGTAGGTCAACGCCATGAATTTAATGGCCAATTGTTTTTTGGGCGAAGTCTCTCTGACCGAACCACCCAACAGTTCGGCCTTTAACATTTCCGATCAGGAAGAGGCTGACCCACCACAAGAAACAGCCATGCTAATATGGGATTCTGACGTGATCGCATCTTCGAACGATTTGTTTAAACCTCAGGCACCACCCATAGAGATATCGGTGGTGCAAACACATAGTAAGGGTCAACCCAGCCCAAAAGATATCGATGCCACCCGTGTCTCACAAAGTAAATTAACTCCCAATCGCCTGAGAATGCCTGTCGCTCCTAGTAAACAACCTCTAAGCATCCATACGTGGGAATCTCCTAAGTTAGATTATAACCTAGTCTAAGATTTAAAGACGCTGAAAGCTAATATATCAGTTATGGATGTATGTAGAATCCCTCAGCAGAAATACCTTTTGTTGCAGGCTATAAGTTCGGTAGAAAACCTGGCCATCGGTGACGGTTGAGAGAAGAATCCACCCCCTCTAGATTTGGCAAGAAAACCAACAATAAACACCTACTCAGAAGGCAGGAAGGAGAGACCTTTCGTGCCTCCTTTCCTTTTAACCTTCGAAGTCTTCAATAGGAATCTTCACAATTGTTTGGTAGATTCCAGAGTATCTTCTAATGTCATGCCCTTGGTCATTTGTAATAAACTAGGTGTTGTCCCTCTCAAAAGCAATAAGCATGTTACACAACTAGACAGAACCTAGGTCAAGGTTATGGGGGAACTCAAAGATGTGATGATCAGGATAGCGACACACCCTAGTTTCGTGCAGGTGATTGATATCATTGTAGTAGATATCCCTGAGGAATATGAGCTATTATTGAGCTGAGATTGGTCTGAAAAGATGAATGGATACTTTAGTACGGACTGGGCACACCTTTGGCTACCACTGAAAGGATACAAGAACATGATCTGAATTGATAGGGAGAGATATCTAAAGCATACGATCACCAATATGGAAGCCCGTAATGAACTAGCCTCCACAAATTTTCCCATATTGAGTAATTATTCTTGTGACTCCTACTTCGGGAACTTCCCTCCCCTCATATCCACTGTTCCTCTTACCCAAAACTCCGAGCTTCCTTTCTAGGAGAAATTATCGATGTTGACAGAAGATTCTCTCTTTTGTCAAAACCCCGTGCCAGGTCAGGTGGAAGGAAAGGCTGGACAACATAACATCAACAATGGTGAAGGAAGGAATGATTGGCATTCATGTACTTGGACCCTCTATTTTGATGGATCCAAGTCACAAGAAGGATCAGGAGCGGGGTGCATTCTAATCGACCCAAGGGGTAGGCGTCATTTCTTGTCTTGTAGACTAGAATTCGAGTGCACCAACAACATTGTTGAGTGTTGTTCCTAAGTTTATACTTTAAGGCTCTAAAGTATATCGTCAAGGCATCCGAAAAGATAAAGAGAATTAAGGAGTAAGAATCAATTGCAAGGGTAAATCAGAGTTGGTTTCTCAAATGTCTCTGTCTAGCTTCCCATTGTTCTTGGATGTTGATTTCTCTCTCAATAAGTGCCCATGAGCATTCTAATTCGACTCGGGTAGTTGTTGTTTGCAGGATAGTATTAAATAAGTTCAAAGCAATGCTAGTTTGATACTATAGGCCAGGTTCTATGTTAGGTTGTCTATTACTTGGGACAGTCATGGGGAGTAAAATTTTATTGAATTATAAAATGTTTTAAGATTTTTTGCTTCAGTTTTGAGGGATGAAATAGAAAGGAGTTTTGAAACTCAAAATAATAACACAATAACAGTAGAGGTCATTTCCTGTACTTGAAACAATTTGAGAATAGTAAAATGATAACAAAAGTAACGCTGCTGAAAAATATGAGGCTTTAATCATGAAAGAATCTCATATCATAACAGAAGGAGGAGAAAAACGAGATTTCTAATGAAGTATAAAATATAACCATCCAAACGACCTACAGGTCTTGAAACTGTTGATAGCAATCACAGAGAAAAAATTGTAAATGATTAGATAATCAAATAAATTCAAACTACAATAGAATTTTGAGTTAAACTATAGATGATTATTCATTAGAAAGACATGAAAAGAAAGATGTTGAAAGATATTGAAAAAAGAGTAAAGGAACACATAGCTTCAAGGTGACAAAATTCAGAATCTCTTCTACATTATCTATATCACAGTAAATCAGAAAACTTCTGATACAATCGGCTCCCAAAAAACCAAAAGCCTCTTCTCAGTCTTGTGAAATTATATTTATACATGATCACCAAAATTTTCTTTTCTGTTGGTGATTAACCAACTTCCAAAAACTAAGAGTTACATGAATGTGAAATACTGAACCGTTTATATTTCTATTTTAACTTCTTTATTATTTCAATGATGAAAATATCCAAAAAAGTATTCCATGTCCTCATTGATGAACTTTCATCTTCTGTTTTAAGATAACGAATACATTTTCCCAGAAATTGCACCAAAACTCTAGGAGCTTCTGGAATATCTTTTGCCTCAAATAGGAAGAAATTTCTCTGTAATTTAGGCAGGCGGTCTTCAATTATCTTTCTTGTGAACTTAATAGTTTGTAACTTTAAGTTCGGCATCACTATCCATTTGTCAATTTCAGTGACATCGATTACCTTTATTTATGGGATCTCTACCTGAATTTCTTCCATATCCTCCTTGAATCCTAACTGATGCTTAACAATGTTAATTTCTCCTAACAACCCTGGACAGTTGTTTCTTCCAATGTTCAATGAAACTTTCTCTAAAAGTTCGAAAATTCCTTGACAGTCGTCATTAACCTCTGGTTATTTTCTTGTTTTCTACGAGGTTTTCCTCCCATACCTTGAGTATTATATCACCTTTAATCTGCTCTGAAACAGATAGCTTTTGAGTCTCTCTGAACTCCTCTTTTGTTGAAAGAGCCACTGCTTTTTGAAAAGTTGCTCTAGTTGCTTTCACTTCTCTCTCTTTCAGAAGAATACTCTCCAATGATTTACTTGTTTCCTGAAAGTAATTCTGAATAAATTCCATCTTAAAAAACACTCCTTGTTGCTCTTTTTCTATCTTTGTATGTATTTCCAACACCTGGGCTTGGAAGATTTCAAGCTCTACCACTTGATTTTGAATGGAATTAATATTATTTTGTAATTGTCTATTCATTTCTTCTTGTTGTAGGACTTGTGCTTGACTGACCTGTATCTTTAGGTTTGCTTCATCTAAGCTTGCTTTCAATTTTTGAATATCTTGTATGTCACTGAATTTGGCTCATTCTAGACCCTTGTTTATCTCCCGACTGATACTTCTTTCAGTCTCCTTTAATTTACTTTGTAGCTGAGCTATCATCTGATCTTTCTGCTACAACATAGTTCTCAAATTACCCACAAAATATAAATTTGTCGATGTTAAGGCTCCCATTGTGCATGCTATTTCTGTAGCGAATTCCCCTTCTTCAAGTTTTTGTCCATCTACGATTATCTTGTGCTTTTTTATCATCATGTCTCCTCTTGGATGCATTTCCTATTTCAGGATAGCCTTTCTCTTTTTACTGAAAAAATAATCGGATGAAGGAATTTTGTCTCTAGAAATAGGTTCAAGATCACTAACATATAGAGCTCCCTCTTGGGGTTTTCCATAGTTAGACTGCAAAGGGATCAAAGAAGTAATAGGACTTCCAATCTCTGTTGATGTTGTTCCTCCTACTTTTTTGGGAAAATCCTCAAGGATTTCTAGGGATGTTTCCAACTCCTTTCCTTTCCCTGACTCTGATTTCTCTGTCTGAGGAACTTTTTTTTCTTGTGAAGGCATTTCAATATCCTTTATATTTCCCTTTGTATTTTCTTTATCCTGTGCACCTGATTCAAAACCTGGAGGAGGACCTTCCTGCTCTGGAGGGGGGGTCGTGGATTCACCCTGCAAAATCTTTGGCAAACAACTTCGCCTGTGAATTTGGAAGGACATGAAACCAGTCTATAAGTCGGGTGCCCATACCTTATTCAATACCTCCTCATAGGCTTTAACCTCTTTGAATATATCATCATAAACAAACTTTTCATGTTCATAAGCTTTCATATTACAATGCATCAAATGTTTATTCACAAGTTGATAAGGGTCATGCTTTCTATGCTCAATATCTAGCAGTTTTATTTCTTCAAGCGCTTCTGCTTCCACCTTGGAATCCAAGTTTAGTAATGAAACTTTCCCAATATACAAAGGGAATATTGGCCAGGATTTCTTTTGAGCTGCCTTTAGCTCTATTCTAATGTCGCATCTCCTCTGTATCTTCACTCTTCTTCGGTTCTTTATTTGGCGCAATAGCTCTATGTTAGATGGAAAACCTGTCACAGAAAAGAAGCACATGAGCTTGACCGAATGCGAATTACCATTGAAAGACAGAACAAGCATAGGTTTTTTGGAACACAAACTTTTAATTCGCCTTAAACTTGTTTTATGATGAAAATACTGACGCAACTGACCTGTAATCAATTACATTTAATGCAAAAAATATTTCTGAGATACGCATTAGTATCGCAACATCTATCAGTTGTTTGTTTATTAATAGTGGTCGTATTTCGGCAATCCCAGATTCAAAATTCGAAAGATTTCATTCAACAGTACCGAAAATAAGAAAATACCTAAGAAGTTTAATTACCGTTAATCATGCTTCTAAAATAGAGTTAATTCAATCTAAACACAGATTATGAGTCGAGACTTCATGTTTCGAGATTTCGAGGATCATGCTGACAAGAGGTATGTTATCGCTGAACACCGATTCCCAAAAGTGCAAAATCACGATAAGATTAAGTTAATCCTTAACTTCTGTATTAGTGAATTAATTAATCAGGATTTAAAATTAACTTCCATTCTTTTTGGGTTTCGGGGATCATGGATACATGAGGTATGTCATCGATAAGTCTTGATTCCCGAAATTGCGAAATAACGATAAGATTAAATTAGGCCTTAAATTTCTTATTAATAGATTAATTAATCATGATTAAACTAACTTTCATTCTTTCGGGAAATCGAGGATCGGGATTTTGTGATTCAATATGTAAGGAAAACACATGGTTTGAGTAGACCCAAATCCCAAAAGGTTTTAAAAATTATTGATCAACTCCTTTAAGGTTTAAATTGTTGTGATTTTAAGAATAACTTTACAGAAAACGCGTCGGGATTTTTTTAAAAACAGTTTCAGTTTTTTGCCTTCGATTATTTAAAGAATAAAGCTTGTTGGGACTTTGGTACCAGGATTTTTGAAATGTTAGTGAGGGTTATGCTTTATGAAAAGCCGAAACCCGAAAAAGGAAGGTTTTAGTCTTGAAGATAAAAAATTTAAAATTTGTTTCAACATAGGCTCCAATTGGGGACCTCATCTGCTTGTGGGACGAGGAGAACGAGTAGACTTAGTTCCTTTATTGGGTTAATGGAGTCAAAGGATTCTTTCTGTCGAACTTTCTTAGGAAGGGGATGCAGAGGGAAAAAGAGATTTCATCTTTACTTCTAAAAAACGTTTCAAAACTCCCAACTTTGTAAACTCAGTTGCAATCTCATTCATGATCTTCCCCTTCTCACTACTAAACTTAGGCCTTCTTTAAGATGATCAAAACAATCCTAGGAAATCCAACAGATCTTGCGGCTTTTGGCTTGCATCGAATGAAGTAAATTTTATTCTTTTAATCGGGGATCCCTTTCTGGACTTGGGATGCAGATCTGGTCTTGAAAAGGCTGGTAACCAGAGTAGAGTGAAATTTACGTATGATAGCCTTACAAATACCTCAGATATTGCTTCACTACCAGTGAGCCTGTTCAGTACCCCGATAAATTTATCTATCCCTTTTTACTGAATTTCCTTTCACCACTTCGAATCATAATTATGCATTTAAATGCTGAGACGAGGGCAATCATTTAAATGAATTTTCTTTCATCGTCTTTTTGGACTAGATGGGGGCAATCAAATATGAATTTCCTTTCACCGTCTGTCCTTTATTTTACTTTTTGAACATGAAGTGGGGGCAATCAATTGTACTAAGTATACTAGGGATGGTATCTGTGTAAAATTTGCAGTGGAAGTCTGTCAACTTGCTTTGATTACTCCAGACCAACCTTTTATTAACTTTCAAAGCACCTTAGCCCGCAGGGAAAAAGGGAAAAATTACTTCCAGGGGCCTTCCTTTGAGCAAGCCTCAATCCTTAGAAACTATTAAGAAACCTAGGAGAGTCAGGATCATCCTATGCATAACTTCATTTAGTCGAAGAGTGAGGAGTTATGAGGACTAGCTTACCTTTTAAGATATGTTTTCCAACTTCCAAATCTAAGACGTAATCTCTTCTCCCTCTGTGGGAAACTTGGAAAGATGCTTGGTTTTTTAAGAAGGAAAAACCGAGGGTAGAAAGGGGCAATGGAGAAAGACCTGGAAATCAAAAAACAGGGGTCATGGATTAAACCCAACTCCTAGAACTCTTTCTCGGAGACACTTTATTCTCTCTACTTGTTTTAATTACCTCTTATCTTTATCTAGATGAAATTCTTAGGACCCAGAGAAAGAAATTGTTATTTTAGTGACATGTCACACTTACAAGACCATCACTGCACTTTAGAAACCTTCGTTTGAAAAATAGACTTCTCTAGAATTCGCATGTTTGCCTTACCATTTTCGTTCTCTTTTGTAATAACGAAAAATCTTTTGTATCACTTGTTTTCGGTGAATTTATATTCCGATATGGTCGTCTATTTGCTCCTTTCGCTTGTTTGGGTTGCAAGCCAGGATTCTGTAAGGGAACAATAGGAAAAGTATCAGGGCTTTAAAAGAATTGAATGCATTGAAAATTTCTTATTCCTACTTCTAGAAAAACATTGACTTATTTTATTTTTTACGAAAGTAAACTTACCAAAGAAAATTATGAAAAATAAAAAAGAAAACACAAACCAGTATATACAGTGGGGATTTTGGAAACCAATTACTCCATATAGTGTTTTAAATAATTCCCGTTGATAGGGGCGTTAAGGATTTTACCATCGAAATTCTCTAACAGAAGCGAATTTTTTCCTTTAGGAGTTGTAACCTTGAATGGTCTGTACCAGATGTGATCGAATTTACCATGTTTTTTCGAGTTGTCCTTCCTAGAATCCCATTTTAAAACCAAATATCTGGGGAGAAAATCTCTGTCTTTGGCCTTACGATCGAACAACGCTTTCATGTTGTCCTGGTATTTCTACAACCTTTCTTCCACTTCGGCCCTGTGTTGTTGGACTTCAATCAGCTGGTTTATTCTTCTTGTAACATGATTTGGTTCTTCCTTCTCATCTTGCCAAATTTTCATTACGAGAAGCGTTAGATTTATAGGTAATACTACATCGGTCACGTACACCATTTGGAAAGGAGAGGTGCCGATAGACTTTTTCATGCCTATCTGATTTTCCCACAAAGTGTATTTCAAATGCACGTGCCAAGATTTTTTGTTTTCGCTCAAAAATTTCTTAATTATATTGATTAGGCTCTTGTTTGAAGACTCGGCCAGCCCATTTCCCTGGGGGTAATATGTTGTGGAATGACCAAGCATGATATTGTACTTTTGGAAAAAACTGACCATAGCGATAGATTTAAAGGCCTGGGCGTTATCTGTTACTATCTTTCGAGGTCAGCCGAATCTAGACAAAATGTTTTCTTCTAAGAAATCTATTACCACCGAATTTGTATCCCTTCTAGTTGGAATAGCCTCCACCCATTTGGTGAAGTAATCTGTAGCGGTCATGATCCATCTATGTTGAGTGCTAGAATGAGGATTGATTTCTCCTATGAAATCTAATCCTCATTGCTGAAAAGGAGCTTCCATTTTGACTGGAACCAACGGCATCACTGAAAGTTTATGCTTGCCTGCAAAAAATTGGCAAGGGTTGCAGGCTCGAACCTTGGCATTGACGTCTGAGAAAAGTTTGGGCCAATAATATCCTGCCCTCAGGATCTTATAAGCCGTTTCCCTCTAGGCGTGATGTCCTCCACACACTCCTTCATGAAATTGGCTTATGACCTTCTCTATTTCTGATTCAACCAAACAAACCAACAGGAAGCCAAGTGGGTCCTTCCAATACAATTGTCTTTCAGATATACAGTACTTGACCACATGCAGCTTCATCGTTCTGGCTTTAGATGGGGGTAAGTCACTCGGGCACTTCAAGGTCAATAGGTAGGACACTATGTCTTTGTACCAATCTGATGAAGCAAACTTCTCTTCGATTCTGATTTTAGTTATTTGTTCATTGAGCTCGTTCATGTCCACATACTCTTCACCTCTCTGTAAGCCATTTATTCTGAGAGATATGAAATTTGATTCAGATAAGAGTTTAGCTAAACCTTGTCCCTTTACTAGTCTCATTGGTTTTATCTCCAGGTCGAATTCTTGAATTTTGGAAAGCCACCATCCTCTTTTTCCATCACTGTCAGACTGAACCAAAATGTCTTTTACAGAGCTAGTGGGTACGTACGTAATTATCTTGGAATGCAACACGTAGGTTCTGAAATCCTTTAACACCTTCACCATAGCATATGCTTGTTTTTCCATTATATCATATCTGAGTTCAGCGTCTCGAAGACTTTTGCTAAAAAAGGCTATCGGTTGCTCGAAACCTTCTTCATTTTTCTGGAGGAGTACCGCAGCAAGTGTGTGTTCAGAGGCGAATGAGAAAATAAGAAAATCCTTTAGATAATCAAGGCTTGCTAGTACGGGTGCCTCGATTATAACCTTCTTGATGCGTGAAAACGATGCTTTAGCTTCTACTGTCCATTTCACTTCGTTATTTTTCTTTAGCATATCTGTGATCAATTTCACGATTTCAGCAAAGTTTGGAATAAATCTCCTCAAAAAAATTATTTTTCCTAAGAATGACTAAATCTCTTTTACATTCCTAGGGATATTTATTGTGTCTATAGCTTCAACTCTTTTAGGGTCAATTACAATTCCATCTCGAGACACAATATAACCCAAGAGTTTACCTTATTACATAGCAGAGTGAGACTTTTTTGGGTTAAAAGACAAACCAAACCCGCGACATTTCTCAAATGTCTACTTGAGATGTATCAGATGATCTTCATCAGATTTAGAAAAAACAGTTAGATCATCAAGATAGATAACCACAAATTTGTCTCTTTTGCCAATGAAAGTGATATCCATTGCACGTTGGAAAATAGCACCTACATTCATTAAACCAAAAGACATCTTGTCATCCATAAATGTACCCCAAGGGGTGGTGAAGGCTGTTTTTTCTTTATCGTGCTCGCTGACAGCAATTTGATTGTACATGAAAAACCCATCGATCATCGACATCCTATTTGCCCCAACTACTTTTTCTAAAATGTGATCCATTTTGGGTAGGGGGTAATTGTCTTTGAGGGAGGACTTATTTAGATTTCTGAAATTAACACAGTCTAATTTCCCCATTTTTCTTTCTAACCGGGACCATATTTGCTACCCAATCAGAGTATCTCAGTGGTACAATTATTTTTGCATCCATGAGTTTTTTGACTTCCCTTTCGATCACGGGCAATAAAATTGGATTGATTTGTCTAAGTTTTTGTCTAAAGGGTTTGACACCAGGCTTCAAGGGTATCTTATGTTCAATCACAGTGGTGTCATAGGTTCTTAGCTCTTCATATGACCAAGTGAAAACATCCTTGTACTTTCTAAGCAACTCCGAGTATTTACTTTTGGTTTCTAGGGACGGATATTTGGATAGTTTCACCAACTGAGGGTTTTCTTTAGTACCTATGTCACAGTCCTCAACCTCTTCAGGTTGAGGCTGTAGAGTGGATATTGAAGGGATATCATCTTGATTGAAAAATATTTCCAAGGGAATCAGGCCCTTGGGGATCTGGTTATTTTTAAGAACGAGCA
Source organism: Picea glauca (assembly GCA_000966675.3). NCBI lineage: Eukaryota > Viridiplantae > Streptophyta > Pinopsida > Pinales > Pinaceae > Picea > Picea glauca. The sequence goes on from JZKD02S2109558.1 coordinate 455,935, forward strand.
TTCGGTGATTCACAATTTTATCGTGGAACTCTTGAGGATCCCCCCCTTCCTACATGATCCAAATAGGATCATCTTGGTTTTCTTGGTCAGCATGCGTTTCGGCAAACTCGTCTATTGATTATAAAAATTTGCGAAGTTGTTCATCATCCTCAAAGACTTGCCAATGTTGTATGTTATTTGGTATAGAAGTTCGGTGCCTCATTTGTATGTGGTACTTTAGTTTAAACGCGGTGGGAGGTGTGAATGTTGAGGCTGCTTTGGCTAACGCATCAGCCTGTTGGTTTTCAGTTCTTGGAATGAAATGAACCTTGACAGAGGAGAAGAAATTGTCAATCAAATCCCAGACGCAATTCCTATAGGACCTCAACCTAGGATGTTTGGCCTGGTACTGTTGGTTTACCTATTTTATGATTAACTCGGCATCACCAAAGACTTCAAGGTTTTCAATTTTCATTCTCCTAGTGGCTTCTAACCCTAACACTAAGGTTTCATACTCACAAACATTATTAGTGTGTTCCTCATTCCACTATAGTCTGTAGGAGAAGGGAATTACGAATTGATTATCGAGAGCCACAAGGAGTGCCCCATCTCCAGCTCCAAAGTAAGATGAAGCACTGTCAAAAAACATCTTCCATACACTAGTACTGTATACATCTTTTTTAAGTTTTTATTTTTCTGTTTTTTCTTCTGTACAACTTTCATCTATACCTACATCAATATCATCATCAATGGATAAGACACAACTACCTAAATCTTGATCAACAATATATACAAGGTGTTTATTTGGTTTATGTGGATCACCTACCCTGAAATCCAATCTAGCTTCTCTGTATAAGCGCGTGTACTGTCCTCCAAAAACTGGAATCGTAGCATATGTCATGTCAAGTTGGAGAGATCCTCCAAGCTTGGCACCCCATGACCTAGATAACAGCATACCATATTTCGGAGGGATATCGGCAACCACTAAGTCCATAATAATGTTTTTTGCGGGTATTTGTGCTAGACATACCACCAAGTCTTTAATCATGCCTATGCATTTGACTTTTCTTGAATCGAATGGATATAAGTCTCCATAAGGCCTAGTGATTTTGAGACCTAATTTATCCATAATGCCTTTAGGCATCACATTGTGGAATGCTCCAGAATCTAGCATGTAGTTATGGAGTAGGTGGTCGAACGAGGTTAAGATGATATATAAGGGGGCAACAGTGTCTCTCGCACCTTCAAAATGCGGACCAAAAACTACGTTCGTCTTGTCATCTTCTAAGTTGATGACATCGGCTTGGCTTTCGTCTTTTGAAAAGCTAATCATCTTGGTAATTTGTTTTCTGTATATGAGATTTTTAGCCAGTTCAACAAGTGGGATGGGGATTTTGATTTTGTTTATTTCGTTTTCCAGACCAAAATTTCCCAGGGCCTTGTTGCTCTCTATGTTTGGGGCCTCCATTCCTTTCTTTTCATCTTTTCTTTGTGGTGTGGATTTGGTTTCACTCACAGGGACCTGTGTTTTCACAGCAGGTGTTCCTACTGACTTTAACTTAACAGGTTGTGTGTCAGCAGTGTGGGTTTTTGCAGTCTGTTTCTCAGCAACCTTAGGAGTCGCTTCATCAGTTTCTCCCCTAGGCAAGATATTTTTTGTTGGGGCGGTTGGAAGACTCTTGTTCCTAGGTCTTAAATTGTACTTCTCATGTAGTTCGGCTATAATATCATCTGTGATACCCTGATAAGTCAAATCTTCAGAAGTATCATTGCCAACATCGTCTTCCGCTCTAATTTCTTTATTTAAAGAGTTTTTGTAATCTTGTCTTGATAAATAGGGTGATTTACTATCGTCGCCAAGATTATTTATATCCTCATCTAACTCTTCAAAATCTTCTAGGTCTTCCTCTCCAATAAAGTTTTCACTTTTGAAGGGGGTTGGGATTTTTTGATCCTCATTCTTAATTGTTTTCTGTGGGGCCTGAGGATCAAGATTCCTTTTGAAATCCTTTCTAGGAAAATGATCCCTTTTTTATTTATCTAGTTCCATTTTTGAGATCTTATTTGACAGTTCTCTAATTATCTTAGCCATCTGTTGGCAGCCAATTAAATTTTTTCAATTGTCTCATAAGCTGCCCACACCAATGTTTCACAAACATTGATTTTTAGTCGCAATTTTCATATGAACGACGAATTTATTCTTTGC
>JZKD02S2109558.1:458129-470252 GCA_000966675.3 Picea glauca
CCAGCTTAAGGAATCATCATACGCAGGGCAGATTTGGAGCATTTCTAGGTTTGTTTGTCAATTATTTGCTTAGTATATTAGCTAGTAATTGAGTTAAGTAATATATTGGATCGTCAAATTTTAGTTAACTTACTTTCTTGTTCATAAATCATAAAATTAAAAAGAGTTATCCTTCGTTGTTTTAGGACAGCAAGCACATCAGTTTCACAGGTTTCATTCAAACTTGTAGATTGTAGATACTGCACATTTGTGAATAAATTGTAATTAAATTAGTAATTAGATATTTGATTAGAGTTATTAGTCTTTTGTAGATATAATAGTTAGTAGTTTTTTTTAGTTCCGTTAGATCACTTAGCTTAGATCAACTTTCCTCTTTGGCTTCCCTAGGAAACCTTAGGGTGGCCAACGGAGCCGTTAAACCCGTCAGAGTGGTCCATTCCAAACGGCTTGGCTTATTAGACAACCCCGGACCGGTTCCACTCTCTCAGTTGACGGACGGTCAATTTCGCCCGTCAACACCATCTCGTCTATTTTATCTCCCAAGGATTTCCCCGATCCTGAGGATCCACCTTGTTCTTTGAATTTCCTACTTTCTTTGTTCCCAGTTTCTATTTTTTCTTTTAACTTGCCTGATGCCATCATGTTCGATTCAATTTCTAGGGCATCATCTTGCATTTTCGTGAGATCTGTTGATCTCCTTTCTCTCAATAATAGAGCGAAATCAGGATCAAAGGCTCCAGCGAAAGTCACCTTTGTTGTGGGTTGAGAAGGTTTGACCTCGACCGAGATTTTATTATACAACTTGTTAAACCTTTGCGTGAACTCTAGAACTGATTCTGAGTTTTTCTTTCTAAGGGCTCCAAATTCAGTTAGGTAATAGAGGTGGTCTCTCCTTTCCCCCCATTGTCTGATAAAAGAGTTTTCAAGTTCTTCATAGATCTTAGAGATCCTGCTGCTAAGGCTCAGAACCAGGTCCTCACCTGTCCTTCGAAAGTTTGAATGAGGAGTCTAGAATAGACATATTCATGTTCGATTCCCAGGATGTCGGCAAATTGGTCAAAGAAATTTATGTGTTCTTGAGCGGTTAAATCTCCTTCCCCTGTAAATTTGGGAAGGTTTTTCATATAATTTTTGGGAATATCGTGTAGAGGAACTGGGAGGACAAGGGGGGCATATCTAGCAGCTACCTTGGCAAAGATTCCAGGAAGCGGTGCTTGACCGCCTGCTGGTCCTCCTGGGGAACCACCCCCAGCTCCTGCGCCTCCATGTGCAGCCATTGATGGATTTGAGGCTAAAGCTCAGAGTGTAGGAGGAGAAGACTCACAGAATTATGGGGTATATACTTCAAGAAAAGGGAACGTATCCTTTGAAAGGGGAAGCAAGACAGATCTCTCAAGTGTTTCCTTAACGTTCAACTGCGTAAAATCAGGCTAACAAATAGTATGTATGGGTGAAATGATTTGTCTGAGGGATCTTCGTGATTTTAAAATATTTTCCGGATTAGAGACTGGGGAAGTCTGCTTGTTTTTCGGGTTCTTTCTGGTGTTCTTTCGGCTAATAGCCAGTTTACTTATCGTGGAGTCGCCAAGTGAAAAATAAAGGTAGCCGTAGAAGGTTTTCTATCTTTGTTCACTATCAAAGAAAGAAAGTGTCAATGTCGTTCTTCCCAGGGAAAAGTTTCGTTTCTTTGTTCTCCGGCAACGGCGCCAAAAAGATGTTGTTCCTGAGTTTATACTTTAAGGCTCTAAAGTATACCATCAAGGCATCCAAAAAGATAAAGAGAATTAAGGAGTAAGAATCAATTGCAAGGGTAAATCAGAGTTGGTTTCTCCATTGTCTCTGTCTAGCTTCCCATTGTTCTTGGATGTTGATTTCTCTCTCAATAACTACCCATGAGCGTTCTAACTTGACTCGGGTAGTTGTTGTTTGTAGGATAGTATTAAATAAGTTCAAAGCAATGCTAGTTTGATCCTGTAGGCCAAGTTCTATGTTAGGCTATCTAATACTTGGGACAGACATGGGGAGTAAAATTTTATTGAATTATAAAATGTTTTAAAATTTGTTGCTTCAGTTTTGAGAGATGAAATAGAAAGGAGTTTTGAAACTCAAAATAATAACACAATAACAATAGAGGTTGTTTCCTGTACTTGAAACAAGTGGAGAATAGTAAAATGATAATAAAAGTAACGCTGCTGAAAAATATGAGGCTTTAATCATGAAAGAATCTCATATCATAACAGAAGGAGGAGAAAAACGATATTTCTAATGAAGTATAAAATATAACCATCCAAACGACCTATAGGTATTGGAACTGTTGATAGCAATCATAGAGGAAAAACTATAAATGATTAGATAATCAAATAAATTCAAACTACAATAGAATTTTGAGTTAAACTATAGATGATTATTCATTAGAAAGACATGAAAAGAAAGATGTTGAAAGATATTGAAAAAAGAGTAAAGGAACACATAGCTTCAAGGTGACAGAATTCAGAATCTCTTCTGCATTATCTATATCACAGTAAATCGGAAAACTTCTGATACAATCGGCTCCCAAAAAACCAAAATCCTCTTCTCAGTCTTGTGAAATTATATTTATACATGATCACCAAACTTTTATTTTCTGTTGGTGATTAACCAACTTCTGAAAACTAACTATTACATGAATGTGAAATACTGAACCGTTTATATTTCTATTTTAACTTCTTTATTATTTCAACGATGAAAATATCCAAAACAATATTTCATGTCCTCGTTGATGAACTTTATTCTTTTGTTTTAAGATAGCGAATACATTTTCCCAGAAACTGCACCAAAACTCTAGGAGCTTCTGGAATATATTTCGCCTCAAATAGGAAGAACTTTCTCTGTAATTCAGGTAGACGGTCTTCGATTATCTTTCTTGTGAACTTAATAGTTTGTAACTTTAAGTTCGACATCACTATCCTTTTTTCAATTTGATTGATATTGATTACCTTTATTTGTGGGATCTCTACCTGAATTTCTTCCATATCCTCCTTGAATATTAACTGATGCTTAACAATGTTAATTTCTCCTAACAACCCTGGAAAGTTGTTTCTTCCAATGTTCAATGAAGCTTTCTCTAAAAGGTCAAAAATTCCTTGACAATCGTCATTAACCTCACTGGTTATTTTCTTGTTTTCTGCGAGGTTTGCCTCTCATACCTTGATTATTGTATCACCTTTAATCTTCTCTAAAACATATAGCTTTTGAGTCTCTCTGAACTCCTCTTTTGTTGAAAGAGCCACTGCTTTTTGAAAAGTTGTTCTGGCTGCTTTCACTTCTCTCTCTTTTAGGAGCATACTCTCCAAGGATTTACTTGTTTCCTGAAAGTAATTATGAATAAATTTCAGCTTAAAAAACACTCCCTGTTGCTCTTTTTTTATCTTTGTATGTATTTCCAACACCTGGGCTTGGAAGATTTCAAGCTCTACCACTTGATTTTGAATGGAATTAATCTTATTTTGTAATTGTCTATTCATTTCTTCTTGCTATAGGACCTGTGCTTGACTGACCTGTATCTTCAGGTTTGCTTCATCTAAGCTTTCTTTTAGTTTTTGAATCTCTTGTATGTCATTGAATCTGGCTCATTCTAGACCCTTGTTTACATCCCGACTGATACTTCTTTCAGTCTCCTTTAATTTACTTTGTAGCTGAGCTATCATCTGATCTTTCTGCTGCAACATAGTTCTCAAATTACCCACAGAATATAAATTTGTCGATGCTAAGGCTCCCATTGTGCCTATTATTTCTGTAGTGAATTCCCCTTCTTCAAGTTTTTGTCCATCTACGACGATCTTATGCTTTTTTATCATCATGTCTCCTCTTGGATGCATTTCCTATCTCAAGATAGCCTTTCACTTTTTACTGAAAAAATAATCGGATGAAGGAATTTTGTCTCTAGAAATAGGTTCGAGATCACTAACATATAGAGCTCCCTCTTGGGGGTTTCCATAGGTAGACTGCAAAGGGGTCAAAGAAGTAATAGGACTTCCAATCTCCGTTGATGTTGTTCCTCCTACTTTTTTGGGAAAATCCTCAGGGATTTCTGGGGATTTTTCCAACTCCTTTCCTTTCCTTGACTTTGATTTCTCTGTCTGAGGAACTTCTGTTTCTTGTGAAGGCATTTCAATCTCCTTCATATTTCCCTTTGTATTTTCTTTATCATGTGCATCTGTTTCAAAACCTGGGGGAGGACCTTCCTGCTTTGGAGGGGGGGTCGTGGATTCACCCTGCAAAATCTTTGGCAAACAACTTCGCCTGTGACTTTGGAAGGACATGAAACCAGTCTGTAAGTCAGGTGATAAGGCTCATACCCTATTCAATACCTCCTCATAGGCCTTAACCTCTTTGAATATATCATCATAAACATACTTTTCGTGTTCATAAGCTTTCATATTGCAATGCATCAAATGCCTATTCACAAGTTGATAAGGGTCATGCTTTATGTGCTCAATATCTACCAGTTTTATTTCTTGGAGCACTTCTGCTTCCACCTTGGAATGGCCCAAGTTTAGTAATGAAAATTTCCCGATATACAAAGGGAATATTGGCCAGGATTTCTTTTGATTTGCCTTTAGCTCTATTCCGATGTCACCTTTCACTATTTGGTGTGCTACCTCCCTCAATACCAGTCTGTCTGGGAGAAATTTTGGAAGTGCATGAGGGGAGATTGAGCACCCATAAACCCTAATGTAAGAGAAGTTTTCATCGATGAACCAGTTGGGTATTTCTTTGAGGTTTTCTGAGACTGTCTCAGAAACGCGAGGGGGTTCACAGCCATAAAACATTTTATGCATTGGAATTACTATGAAATGACAAATTTCGTAAAATGCATTCTTAGCATTTTCTTCCCATAACACAGAGTGATACTCGTGAATGGGTTCGAGGCAAGTTATGTTCCAACTCCAATTCATTAGGGGAAATGGAGTCACAAAGAAGATTGCGTCCATGATGTACGCCGGCATGTAAAAGGCTATTGGTTGGCCCTTAGATCTTGCAACTATGTAATTTGAAACCTCTTGAGCTAGGTTATCAGACAAAATCTTGCTCCAGTTAAAAGTGTATCCTTCTGATGCTTCTTCTAAAAAGGGCACCCATTCTGCAGGGAAATGGCAGGGATTCTTTTTCCCGAAGATTCAACATAGCATAATGGCCACATAGACCATGTACTTGTTCAAAGATGTCGTGGCATAATTTCCGTGAGTGTCGGCCCTAAATTTTTATGGATATGTCCACCATTCTTTGATTAAATCAGGATAAGTTCTGTCTACTTTAGTACACTCCTTCCTTTGAAATTCAGTTATAAACTCAGCATTATAATTGTGCTTAGGATTTGGTGAGAGTTTGTACATTACTTGTATATGCTTTGGCTTGAATGAGCCGACAATGACCAGACTTTTAATTCGCCTTAAACTCGTTTTATGACGAAAATACTGATGTAGCTGACCTATAATCAATTACATTTAATGCAAAAAGTATTTCTGAGATACGCATTAGTATCGCAACATTTATCAGTTATCTTTTTATTAATAGTGGCCATATTTCGGCAATCCCAGATTCAAAATTCGAAAGATTTCATTCAACGGTAGCGAAAATAAGAAAAGACCTAAGAAGTTTAATTATCGTTAATCATGCTTCTAAAACAGAGTTAATTCAATCTAAACATAGATTATGAGTCGAGACTTCGCGTTTCAGGATTTCAGGGATCATGTTGACAAGACGTATGTTATCGTTAAACCCTAATTCTCGAAAGTGTGAAATCACGATAAGATTAAGTAAATCCTCAACTTCCGTATTAGTGAATTAATTTATCAGGATTTAAAATCAACTTCCATTCTTTTGGGGTTTCAGGGATCATGGATACATGAGGTATGTCATCGATAAACCCCAATTCCCGAAATTGTGAAATCACGATAAGATTAAATTAGGCCTTAAATTTCTTATTAATAAATTAATTAATCAGGATTAAACTAACTTTCATTCTTTCGAGAAATTGGGGATTGGGATTTCGTGATTCAATATGTAAGGAAAACACATGGTTTGAGTAGACCCAAATCCCGAAAGGTTTTAAAAATTATTGATCAACTCCTTTAAGGTTTAAATTACAGTGATTTTAATAATAACTTTACAGAAAGTGCGTCGGGATTTTTTTAAAAAAAGTTTCAGTTTTTTGCCTTCAATAATTTAAAGAATAAATCTTGTTGGGACTTCAGTACCGGGATTTTGAAAATGATAGCAAAGGTTATGCTTTATGAAAATCCGAAACCCGAAAAAGGAAGGTTTTAGTCTTGAAGATAAAAAATTTAAAATTTGTTTCAACACCGAGTATGAAGCCCTGGTGCAAGGGTTAAAGAAAGCCATAGATCTTAATGTCAAAGAATTAAAGGTTTTGGAAGACTCAGAAATCATAATTAGACAAGTAAGAAACACGATACATTGCAATTCTCCCCACCTTAAGAATTACCAGCAGGAGGTGCATAGGTTAATAGAATGCTTTGGAGTTTTCAACATTACCGCAATCCCTAGGGCAAAGAATACCCTTGCCAATTCCCTAACCACAGTCATTTCTAGGCTATCGCCTTTAAAATATTATGAAGCCTCTCGATTCACTGTAGAACTTCTCTACAAGCCATCGGTACCTAAAAACATTTATAATTGGAAAGTCTTCGAAGGAGATGAAAAGATCATAAGTTTTTTGACCAATCAGGACAATTTCAAAGATCTCGCTATTGATGATGAAAAGTTCCAAGAGAACTCAACGAAAAGGGGTCCTATGGAAGACCGACATACAGATAGATCAAAGGCCCATACAATCCCAAAAGGGGTAGCTAATCTAGAAGATTTGTTTGATCTAAAGGAACAATTCAAAGGTATTAAAAGCGCAAATACTGGCAGCTCTTGTCCCCTCCATGAAACTGTGAATCTTGGGACCCCAGAGAACCCAAGGAATGTAAACCTCAACAAAAGTATATCTAAGGAAGAAAGAAAGGCCTACCTCAAGCTGTTTAGACAATACCAGGACATTTTTGCATGGTCCTATAAGGAGTTGAAAACATATGATACTCGTATTATTCAGCACACCATCCCGTTGAAACCCGAAGTCAAGCCTTTCCAACAGAAGCTCAAGAAATAACACCCTTCATTAGAACCTCTCATGTACTAGGAATTAAGGAAACTCCTCGATGCGAAGATAGTTTTCCAGGTTAGGCACTCTGCCTGGGTAGCAAATCTCATTCCGGTGAGGAAAAAATCGAGATAAATCTGATTGTGCATAGACTTTCGGAACCTCAATAAAGCTTCGAAGAAGGACAATTATCCTGTCTTGCCGATGGGACAACTCCTGCAAACATTGTCGGGCTCGGAGATTTTTTCTTTGCTCTATGGTTTCTCAGGATACAATCAAGTGTTGGTTTCGGAGGAAGACTGATTGAAAACCACCTTCCGAACCAAATGGGGAACCTTCGCTTATAAACGCATGCCTTTCGGCTTAATTAACGCAGGAGAAACCTTCCAGAGGGCCATGGACGTGGCATTCCGAGGGAATATAAACAAGTGTGTAGTAGTATATTTAGATGACGTGACGGTGTATTCGAAGCATGGGAGGGATCATATCCAACACTCAACTCAGATTTTCGAAATATGAAAGAAATACGGTATATCATTAAATCCCAAGAAAACTATCTTCAGGGTTGAAGAAGGGAAGATGTTAGGTAATATTATATCTCAAGCAGGGATTCGCATAGACCCCGAAAGGATTAAGGCCATATCACAGCTTTCGTTACCTCATAACAAGAAATCCATGCAGTCTTTCTTCGAGAAAATCAATTTCGTGAGGAAGTTCACTACCGACTTCGCTGAAATTATCAAACCCTTACAAAAGATGATTCACAAAGATGTCGAATTTAAGTGGAATGACGAACGAAAAAACACTTTCAACAAAATCAAAGCTACCATATCCCGGGCTCCCGTGCTGCGAAGTCTCGATTTCAATAGAGGCTTTAATCTATATACCTTCACTTCTGACTAGTCACTGGCTGCGGTTTTAACTCAGAAGGATGATGACAACAACGAATCCCCAGTATCATTTATGAGCACTAACCTTAAAGGAGCTGAGCTCAACTATCCTTCCATAGATAAGCAGGCCTACGCAGTCTATAAGGCAGTAAAGCATTTCAGGTCTTACTGTTAGCAACATTTCTTGTATAGGGGTGTTCTCCTCGATGGTTTGGGCCTTGGAGTGGTAAATGCAAAGTAGTGGGTTGAAAACCCCACTTATCCTAAGTTTCGGTCACAAATGCGCATCCATTAAGAAATGGGCAAATCTATGCGGCTAGGATCTACGCGCCCAGATCTTCGGTCGAGGTTGGATTCTAGAGCCCCCTCACCATTCTACCTTTAAGGCAGAAGGGGGGGTCTGGAATTGAGCACACAATTTTGAGTGGCTAAGATTCGGGCACCTGGATCTATGGCTGAGAATGGATTCTGGACTCCCCCGCTATTCTGCCTTTAATAAGAGGGGGGGGGGGTCCGGAATTGACGGTTTAAAGCGGGCCCCCTTTTGTCACATATCATTCTCCCTCTGCTTACTGCCTTCCACCATGTGTCTTCCCCTGTCACATCTCCCGCTCCTCTTCTACCTTTCGCTACCACCTACCTGTCCTCCACTCTCCCCATTGTCATGTTCCTTTTCACCTTATACCCTCTTACCCTCTAACACCTGTACCTCCATACTCTACGCCACTTCCACCTATGTTGTGTCCTCAATCCCCAACCTGTCGCATTGCGTCCCCATTGTCACCTTCTCGCGGTACATCGCCTCATCATCTGGTGTCACAGCCTTCGTTTCTTCGCCAACTAGTGCTTCCACCTCAACACCTCTCATATCACCCTCATCCATGTCCTCCATAGGGGTCCCCTCATAGCAGTCCAACAAAGAAGCATCCAAAGAAAAGCCGCCACATCGTCTGAGTACAAAGTTGATCGAGGCCATTCCCAATCCCAAGGAAGAAGTTATTTTGGTAGTTGATGGTGGTTGAACGTCGTCTTCTTCCATAAATAGAAGGCTAGGAAAGGACCAAGCATAGAGGTGGACTGACAGTCCATCCTGATAGAGATTGCATTTGACGAACGACTGCATGGGAAGTCTGCCCAACGTCTTCATGCACCGCCTGATAGAGAAGCTCCTCAACGTCAAGCATTGAATTCATGATATGATCGTGCCTTCAGCGCTTGAGTCAGCTCCAAGTATATGTAGGTGTTTTCACCATTTTGTAATCTATTGATGGTTGAGCTAGGCTCCTGATTGTAAAGTTTTAATGAAGCATTGGTTGCCCTGGTTATGTATTGGCACTTGAGACTTCTTGCCTTATGAATGTCATCTTCTTTCCATCTCTTTGTTTACACTGTGTTAGAACAACTCAGAATTGGAGGATCTAGTCGAGTTGTGTTGTTATAGGATGATGTAGGTTGGATCACTATAATAGTTGCATTGTCTCTAATCAGTTCTTGTATTTTCTCAACGCTGAATGATTTGGAATTGGAGGATCCAGTCAAGTCACCTTTCAGTTCCCCAAAGCTCAGAACCAAGAGGATCTTGTATTCTGATCTTTTCTTCCTCAAGTTGTTGAAAGGCCTGATGCTCGAGGCAATCTTGCTCACTCATCTCACCAAGTCTTCCATCTTCTCATTTTACAATCAACTCAATGACAGAAGTTAGATCAAGACTTCCTTTGTTCTTTACATATTAAGCCTGGTCCCTGAGTTAGAATGATACCTTCCTGGGTCTCTACCCATTTGATCACCCATTAAATTTATTCGTGACATAAACTGATGGGCGTTGGGCTCTGCTCCTGTCGCAATCTAGGAGTGGCTTCTAACGCTAACATTTATGGCGTCGTTGCCAGGGACGAAGTTGAAGATTTTCCCTAGGATTGAACGACATTGAGCCTCTGATTCTGAAGGTGCATCAAGCATCAGAGCCCTTAAAGATTGCTACTGTGCACCTGGCGACTCCAAGGTTTCCACATCACTGTGTCAGTTGTGGCTACTTTAGTATGCCTGAAAGCTGACCCAAAGGAGATTTCTCGAGAAGGTTTTAGCAACTGCTTTCTCAACCTGAGAAGCTTCCTGGGGTAACGACAACTTTAAGATCTGACCTTTGATGGTGAACAAGGACCAGGCACATTCAAAGATGTAAATCTTTCACCTGGCGACTCCATGATTCAAGGATCAATCAACGACTCCACTGGTTCGATATGGAGAAAATATTAGCTCAAAGGTTTTCTTTCTGTGACTTTTCCCAGATAGTTGGTTTTCCTAATGCACTTCCTGATAGAAACATATGGGAAAATTTCCTCCCTGAATTTCACGCAAAGAGTTTGGAGGAACCAACTGAGCATTTACTGGACTTTCATGGAGTTATTGATCGACTTAATATCACACATGAAGATGCCCAGATTAAGTTGTTTAGGTATTCATTAAAGGGATATGCTCTTGATTGGTGTCGATCTCTTCCCATTGCAATCATCCACTCCTTGAAAGGTTTTCATATAGCTTTCCATTCATTTTGTAAAGATTACTTTCCATCTGAGTGTTTGTATGAAAACTGTTGTGAGGAGTTTTCTTCACTTTATGAATCCTTTGTTGGTCCTAAAGACCATGTTTATGATGAAGCTTTTACTATGGAGGAAATCATTTTCTATGAAAATATAGAGGGGTTGAATGATATTAATTTTGTTAGCCCTAGAATAGAAGCAGCTGACATCATTTTAGATGCATCTGTTCTTTTAGATGCTCATAAAGATCAACATGCCTCTTGTGAAAATTATGATTTTATAGAGCATATGTGCTCTATAGTAGATGACTCACCCGGATATAGGGTTGAAGCAGATGTTCCTAGCGGTCCTACTTATGATGACGAAGACCTTTCCGTTTTTAAAGAAGAGATGGTTGTGGAAGAGGATTCTTCTCTTTTCCTTCAAGAGGTTTTCAATGATATATTTTTACCTAGGATTAAAGAGAACCACATGGATCCTATTTACGATGATTACAGATCTGATCCCTGGGAGAGTTATGGAGAGCAGGAGGAGGACCAGAAAAGAGTGCAGTTTACAGCCTGCACAGAGGTCACCGAGCAGCAGTTTGAAGAGCATAATTTACCCGCGGTCCCTATTTATGATGAATATGAATCTGACTCGGGGGAGAGCCAATAAGAAGAACCAGAAGAACCAGAGGAGTTATTTGCCTTATGTTCAGAGCTAGTCAGTGAGCAGCCATTGCCTGAGAGATTTCAATCTACATCAGTTGTACACCCACCTATGCTTACCATAGATATTCAGCCACACATCCACAACTGTGTAGCAGAGGAGGCTGCCTGTCACCAATTTTCTGGAGTTTTCCACTGGTCCTATGAGCCTGTGAAGGAATACATGGAGTTTCATTTCCTTCACAAATTGGAGCCGCCCTATTTCATCTCAATTTCATCCTATAAGGAGGAGTTGAAGAGCGTAACCGTTCTGCTGTCACGGTTACACCACCTGTTTGTAATCATCGATAGAAGGAAGGAGCTTCCATTCAGGAAGTTACTTGATTGGCTATGGTGGAAATTTGCTTTCACCTAGCCCCATGTACAAAGTATATTAGTATTAGGATGTACATAAATTAGCTCTTTTGAGCATGTATGTTTATTTTGTTTTGCTTTTACTGTTACTTTTTGGCCTATATTTTCATAAGGGCGCTTCGAGCTTGACTCCATAGCCCAACAGTAAGGCACTGGAACTGCAGGATGAGTTCTTAGAGCATCTCAGGGACGACTCTATCCCCCATGGAGCCTAACGTTAGCAACATTTATTGTATAGGGGTGTTCTCCTCGATGGTTTGGTCCTTGGAGTGGTAAATGCAAAGTGGTGGGTTGAAAAACCCACTTATCCTAAGTTTCGATCGCAAATGTGAATCCGTTAAGCAATGGGAAAATCTGTGCGGCTAGGATCTACACGCCCAGATCTTCGATCGAGGTTGGATTCTGGAGCCCCCTCACCATTCTACCTTTAAGGCGGAAGGGGGGGTTCGAAATTGAGTGCGCAATTTTGAGTGGCTAAGATT
>JZKD02S2109559.1:11193-27200 GCA_000966675.3 Picea glauca
GGAATAATTCTGCAGTTGGAAGTATTTCTTCATGCCAAGAAACCATGTCTCGGCATCTTCCTCCTTCTTATGTTCTCCATCGAATGTTTGAGGCTTAATCTTGTTCATCTCTCCCTTCAATTCCTCCTTTCCAGATTTTCGATGTTTTCTGGTAGGGGAAGGGCTTGAACTACTGTGTGTCTTCCTGTCAGAATGTCCTTGGGAGCGGCTAAGATGTCGGCTACCACTCCTCAACCTACTTCTTCTCCCATGGGTTCTATGACTCTCTGTCGTACTTGAGTCTCTTCCCTTCTCGAGTTTATTCTCTATTCTTTCCAGGCTCTTTAAGAATTTTAAGTTTAGTGCACCCTGTCGATCCCTGACTTTCATAAGCTTTCAGCTATCAGCTCAACGAGCCTTGGCCTCTCTTTGCAATCCTTCAATGATTTTCATTGTGTGTCCTTCCTTATCGTTTTCTTTTCCATGCCCATTAGAGTTTGATCCTTCCACTCTCATATTGACATCCTTTCCTTCCTGTTCATCTTCTGTTTTGGGGGTAATATGCACCTTTCCCCACTCCATACTCGATGTTGTTTAACTGGAGTCCTGACCTCCATTGAACTCTGCACACGCACTGTGCAATTAAATTTGAAGTTTGTCAGGCCATTACTCCTTCTGGAACAATTCATAACATTTATAAGCCAATACGAACAAGAAAGAAATACATTTTGATTCAAATAAGTTTTCTGAGTTCTCGTTCGGCTCTGTAATTTTAGGACTTCATTTTTCGGGTTTTCGAAGCTTCCATTTTTGGCACTTCGAAATTTTGGGACTTTGGGTTTCGGGGTTTCGGCCCACAACACTTTCAACTTGCTTTCCTTTCTAACCCCAACTTTTGAAATTTTGACTTACTCTACCCTCCGGGCCCACATGGCTCAGTGGTTACCCACAACTATGGTGGCACGTGGTACGTTAATGAGGGCCCACGTCGCTTTTTAACGATGTCATCGGGTCCCACCTCTCTCACTTATCTTCTTGACCCACTTGCACGTGGTACATCTCCATGTGTCCACGTCCATTCCTAGAAAAATACAACGGTCAGATCTTTCTCAGATCTATGACGCAGATCCTTTCGGTGTTTTGGGCTTCCAAATGATGATGTGCTCTAACTCCCATTAGCCCTCCGGGATAGACTCATGGTTCACACGACCTCCCCTTATATGACCATAGTCATACCTCCTATCGGGGTTTCAGACTTTCCAATGATGAAACACATATGTCCTTAGGATTCGCGATTCCCCGAACCCCAATTCCCCGATGGATGACTCTCCTTTCTGAACTTTCCCGACTGCCTCGATCTCGACCACGCATCCCCAAGAATGGACGATCCTTTCCGCTTCTCGCTATTTCGTGATTTCACGATTTCAAATGCTCTGGGTGCCTTGTCTTCAGGATTCATGAAACGTCGAACCCCGATATGACAATGGGCTCCCAATCTCACCGCATGTGTCCCAACTAATGGATGGCTCAGATCCAATCTCGGGCTTTCACAACTTGCAATTCCCTGATGACAAAGTTCTATGTCAACTCAAAACCTCGGTAGCCCATATACCGATAGGTCGCTTGATCTCTGCCACATGTATCAACTGTTGGATGACTCAGATCAAATCTCGGGACTTCACTCGGTGCAAGGTAAAAAACGCTCACCTATGTGATTCTGGGTGTCCTGATCTATGAATTGGACGATCGCACGACACGCGTCCTTCCTTAGACGGACAACTTAGATTCCCTCTCTCTATTTCAGAACTTGAAATGTCCCGACCTTCTCGACCTCAAGAACTTCGATATCCCGTAGGCCAACTCCTTTCGAGACTTTCACCCTCCTGTTCACGAAGCTTTAAAACTCCGTGCAACTCTCTACTGATCCGACGACTGTCGGGTAATTTTCTCAAGATCTGACGGCTCACAAGGGTTCGCCCTCCCTCCCGAACAGATCCTAGAGCTTCCACACCACCGGTGTGGAGTCCTCTCTCCCTGTGGACTCATACCACAATGGCTGCATTTTCATAATGCCGCTATACCTCCTAAGATTTAAAAACTCATCAAGTAACTACTTGACACTTTGGAGCAAACCAGGGTATGAAATTGGCCTTCTAGACCCTATTTTCCCTCGCATTCTCGGTCCAAAGACCACTCCAATGGCCCATCTAGGATTAGTGTCGAAACCTTGGCTTTGATACCAAACTGTAGCGCACCCGCTGTGCCACTATGATACTTTGGTTTAATCGCTCTTAAAACTGTAACACCCCAAACTGTAACACCCCTTTCTCTCAGCTACCAAGGTTACTATAACACCACTTGGTAGATAACCTAGAATAAATGTAGCGCACCTTGGCTACTGGTAGGTGTTACTACGTGGAATAACACATACTCATTCGTAATTAATCGCATTCATTTAAATAAAGAAATACGATTAAGCTCAGAGTAAGCATAAGAATCATTTTTAACATAAATAATCCATGGCAAATACATTAATCCAAATGCACAGCAGAATGCATGATAATTATAATACACAGAGATACAAAACATAATTAAAGCATCATTTGGTACTTATTTGTAAAACAATGGTAGATTCCACCAACCAAGTGCAGGCCTTCCACGAACCTCCCAGCCTTAGACCACACTGCTCGTTAGCTCAGTAGTGGATCACCCCCAAGCTGGGACTAAGCTCCACCCCAAGGCAAGGAATTTTAGCTAGGCTGAGGTTACAGGGAAAACAACACTTAGAATCTGGAAGGATTCTTCCTAGGATGCCATCTTATGCCCACTACTACCAGAATATCATTCCCCACATGCTTGTTCCGCCCGGGAGTATACACCTTCACAAGCATAGTCCATCAGTGCTAACCTCCCTCTCTGGGTCTCAACAACAGGCTGGATCAAGAAGTCTCATAGCCTGAAGTTGGTGCATAACACTCTCTGGAAGAAACCTCTTCCAACAACATCCACCTCCCTCACCTAGAGAGAGAGAACACACAGGCTCAATTACCACCTGCAATGGACAACAATTCACGCGCAATCCATCTCTGCATGACCACTACAGTCAACCGGGATACAGAATCAGACTTCTCAAACAAGCTCAACAATGGCGGCATGGTCTCTCGGTGTTGATTTTCGAAATTGCGTGAGAAGCAATTTCCGCAGGGAATTACATAGACTCTCTGGTGTAGAACGTGGAGGATGAACCAGGCTTTTCAGAAAACGAACACAGGCTTTTTCCCCTTGCAGAATTGCACGAGGGTCTCTTGTAGAGGTCACACGGTTCACGCTCCAGACAGTTCAGGTTCGAATGGAGGAAGAGGAACCTTTCTCACGGCTCACCCTGGCCATTTATTCGCATGCATCAGGGTCGACACTTGTCACCCATGGCACTGCATGTATTCCACCAGCATGCATCACCCTTATACGTCCTCCCTTGCCAACACTTAGGATAAAACACAAATGCACATGTCTTTTTGGAATAATATTAAAATATTATTCCCAGGCTTAAGCCCCGCCTAGGCTCAACACTTGGCCCCTTTTCCCACCTTCAACCCCTAATTCCTTGCCCACTCTGTGGATGCTTAGTCCCCCTTCACTCATTCATCATGGTCGGTCTGCACATGGCAGTGTTTATATTTTATTAATTGTTTTTCTTGATTACATTTACAACAGCAAGCTCCTGGCCTTCAACACTCAGGCTCTCTGGCCTAATCAAACACATAAGCCTCCAGCTTATAAAAACTTGGCTCACTAGCCTACGAATCTTAATTACAATTCCTTTCAGAACTTGGTTTACAACAGGGCTCGGCCTTGGGGACACTACATAGAACCTCCATTCTCTCATGAAGAACCACTTATATCTCTCCATGCATTATCGAGAATTTCAATTCCACAAACCTTGAAACTCACAGGTTACATCAAGCAACGAAAAAACGAAGGAAGTGATACCCAAATATGGTTGGGGTATGCAATTCACATTGTGAAAATCGTTAGCGAGCGTAGGCAGTCAGACAATCACAATTCATAACAATATTTCCCGTAGGGGGTAAGGTGGGGGATGAGTTCTTGTTCAAAGAAATAATGAGGAATGTCTTGCCAAAGAGAAGAGATATGCAGTGGCTTTTCGGATGAACTATTCTTGTAAGAGCGACAGTCTTAGTTGACAATTGCAGTACTCACAATTTCATACACAAAATAGTGCTAGAAGAAACCCATTGTTATGTACACCCAACGCCCAACTTTCAAATCATGATTGTTGATGGAGGTATGATGAAATGTGGGGGAAGATGTGAAAATGTTAAAATCTCGATGGGAGACTAATAGCTCAAAACCCATCTATTTTATATTGACATGGGTGGGTTTAATATAGTATTGAGGGTGGAATGGATACGTATATTGAGACCAATCACCATGGATTTCAAATAAATATATATGAGTTTCACTAAAGAGGGTCATGTATACACCGTTTGAGGGCTTCATGCAATCTCTCCTAAAATAGTCATCTCTCATCGTATGGAGAAATTAAAGAAGGGACACTCTAGAATTATTGCCCAATTTAATGCCATACAGGTTATGGATAACTCGACACAAGAAATTCACCCAGAATTTCATCTAGTCCTTGACAAACATCATCGGGTCTTTGAGATGCCAAAGGTTTTACCCCCTTATCGAGGAGAACATGACCATGCCATTCCCCTGATTCTAGGAATTGAACCAAATGTAAATCCTTATTGCCAACCTTTTGCACAAAATAATGAAATATAAAATATCATTCCCGAGCCATTGGAGGCGAGGGTCATTCGTTCCAGTACAAACCCTTAATATTCACTAGTATTCATGTTATTAAATAAGGAAGGCACTTGGTGCATGTGTCTTGATTTTCAGGTTCTCAATAAGTTGACAATCGTGACAAATTTCCCATCCCTATTGTTGATGATCTCCTTGATGAACTTCATGGAACAAATTTTTTCGCTAAGGTTGATCTATGTTCAAGATACCACCAAATCATGATGAAATATGTATACATCCCAAAGACATCCTTGAGAACACAAAATGGTCATTATGAGTTTCTAGTGATTCCTTTAGGCTTTTGTAATTCTCCATCCATGTTCCAAAGTCGCATGAGAAATATTTTCAAACCCTTCCTATGCATTGTTTTGCTAGTATTCTTCAATAATATMTTTATATGTAGTAAAACATGGGAATCACACATAGAGCATGTTGATAATTCCTTGCAAATCTTGAGAKACAACCAATTATTTRTGAAGCACTCTAAATGTTGTTTTTTTGATCATGAGGTTTAATATTTGGTCACATTATAAGTCAKGAGGGTGTACAAGTTGATCCCAAGAAAGTGGTAGCTATGGAAGATTGGCCCYGTAACAAAATGCGATAGAGATTGAGGGGATTCTTAGGATTTGTGAAAAATTATGGAAAAATTGCAGCTCCCCTAACTTCACTTCTTAAAATGAATTCCTTTTTCTAAAGTGAGGTAGCAACACATGCCTTTTCTTCTTTAAAGAATGACATATATACTACTCCAATATTAGCAGTACCTGACTTTAACAAGATTTTTTTCTTGGAATTTCATGCTTCAGGGAGAGGTACTAGAGTAGTATTAATGTAAGGATGCTCCTTAGCATTCACTAGTGAACAATTATGTGACTACAATTTGGGAAAACCCACAAATGATAAGGGAATGATGGCTATCCTTCATGTAGTAGTGACTTGGTGCTCATACCTCATAAGGGGCATTTTCAAATCAGAATTGAGCATCATGGTCCAAAGTACTTGCTGGAACAATGATTTTCTAAACTAGAGAAACATAAATGGGTCACCAAGATGTTGGAATATGATTATGAGATCATATATAAGAAAGGTAAAGAGAATGTTGTGGCTGATTCTTTATAGAGAAAGTTCGAGGAAGATGGGTTAGTCTTTTCCTTATCATTACCAATTCGAGGATGGCTCAAGGATACTTTTAAGGAATGGATAGAAAATAATACTTTAAGGAAACTCATCCAAAAACTTCAGGTAGATCCCAACTCATCTATAATTTATGCATGGAAATAATATACATTTCAATATAAAAGGAACATTGTTCTAGAAAAGGATCTGGCCCTAAAAAAACAAGTCTTAAAGTATGTGTTATCTCTCGAGATGTTCCAGGTTGTCAATGGAATGATGTTGAGGCATTTTGGGAGCTAATAATCACAATGAATATTAAATCCATTCTTGCACTAGATTAGGTTATTTAAAATTTTGGTAATTTTGTCTCTCTCTCTTACATAACTCTCGGTCCTCAAACAGTCTTAGTCCAAACATAAAAACTTTCAACCTCAAGAGGCATTTGTTCATGAGTATTTTAAACAATTTGATTTAAAGAGTGAGCGAGATGGAGGATTAGAAGAAATAAACAATAAACATGTGAGGCATTGTTAAGATGAGTCTCACATCTTATGGAAAGAATATGCTAAGCAATGAAGAATTCAATAGTTCTAACAGATGTAGAAAATCATTAAATCATGCGTCAAACAGTAAACATCTTTAGAAATTTAAATCCATGGAGGTACCCTTTTCACATCATTAAACATATGAAGAAATGACAAGAAGTGGTCATACATTCATAGGAAATCATTTTAGTATCATAAGAAATACAACATGTAGTTACACTAAACATGCCATAAAACTTGTTGCTCAAGCTTTTATTAATGGTGATCTGATACAAGAAGCCAAAATATGAGAGGGATGGATTTTACAAGAGCACACACACACACATAGAGAAAAATGAATTACAGATTGAAACATAATGCAGGGGATTAATCTCATGAATGTTGGAACCTTGAATGTTTGTATGTACTTGAGGATGTGATCAAATAAATCTGGTTATAAGAAACTCTTAAATTTCTCGAAGTGCCAACCAAAAAAATTATCTCCTTATGTTGATTTATAGATGCTTCTGTTTGAGAAGAAACCACTCTTCTTGACCAATATTGCTTCTCGAAAATTAAAACTTCTAGTCAGAATCTTTATACCATCTTTGGTATTTTAACCGTTCCCAACTTTCCAATTGATTTTACCTTATTTTATTGGGAAGAAACATTTTTTTACCACTATATAGGCCTTGTTTATATTGTTGTTGGGTGTGTTATCCTCATCCATTTGAGCCTTTGTTTGAATCCCTCTGAGTGGCTCAATCGATTCTCATCATTGCAATGTGGATCCTTCACCATAACTATCAAGATGATATGATACACATTTCCTTCCAGCTGATGACACCCAATAAGATAGGGCACGATTGGCCAATCACTTGAATCCTCTGCTTCAAGATTCTTCAGTGCATTGGTTGGATGGGCCAATGCACTTTAGGGTAGATTCCCAAATGTCCTTTGGATATTAGATAAGAGTTAATGATACTAGATAAGGACATTCTCCTCTTTGTGATCTAAAAAACATACTCTCCTGATGTCTGTAACCAAGATGGTTGATTATGTTCTTTTGTGGGGAGAGCTTGTGTAGGTGGGTCATCATCAGGGATTTATGGAATTTGAGTAACTAGATTTCAGAGGTTTAATAGATTAGGGATTGGTTCATTACTCTTTCACAACTTTATCTTATAAAACTCTAACATGTTCTTGGTGAGGAAATTGACGGGATGAGGTGATTGGTCACACCGAGCCCGATCTATCTATATTTAAGGCATACATGGTTACGCACATCAGGTCAATGATTGTTTCCTTCTATTAATTATAGGTGACGATGTGATTATTGATGATGGGATGGAGACGTGAGACCAACTTTCTTGTTATGCACTGTATAATCTCTAATTGACTTGGCAAGCTATCAGTGTATCCATCACCTGCACGATATATTTCCCCTCGTGTCTATGTTTGGCTTCACCTCATTTTTCCCAAAGGTTTCATCATTTTGAAAGTTTGGTAAAATGCATGAAAATGTGGATGACATCATAATGGGCTTATGAAAATGTGGTATCTTAGTATTGGGCCATGTCAGTGCTGAGGTGCCTCTAGGTTCAACCTATGCGTATTTGCGTTATGTATGGTGACCCCAGTCTTAGTGGGGTCCTCTTTGTATAGGTGGTGATCCTTGATGGATCCAAGATATGCATCATGGATGTTTCAGGCTGTCATTAAATTCCTCTATGTCCAGGTGGACTGCTGTGTTGGCTTCAAGTGACACTAAGTGGATGGACAAATATGTGCTGAGTAGGTGGGCAGGTGACTTGAGAAAACCAAAATACCATTGTCACGACCCTAAGGGAGTGATTTTTCTTTCCATATCTCACCAAGCGAAACCACCCATATTTCAACACGTGGCTTTAAAAACCACCTTCACACCACGAGCATGTGCTAACTCCCATGTGCTTTCCCATTGTGACATGAATTGTCCTTCGTAGAACAGGCTCACTTGTAGGCATCAGATGATCGTGCTCGCATGTTCGCCAAATCTTTCTCCTTAAACCTTGGTCTTATGATATAAATCCATTTGAAAAGGGGCTTGAGCCTATTTGGGACATCATTAGTCCTCTTTAAGCTCTCTATAAGTTCCCAAGCTTTGAAAAATTGGCCTTGGGTGCTTAGGGATTTATTTTCACTGCTAATCCTTTTAGGGCACTCGTTCACACGCCATCCCCTTTTGGTTGACATAATTTTTAAGTTAGTCTTCATCTTTTGAATCCTCAAAATTGACCTCATATTTTTGACCAATATGCACGCTAATGACTGGGTCAAATCCAATACTAACAAGATCTATTTTCATCACCAATAGTTGGTCACTCTATGTTTCATACAACCTATGAAAGGACTAAGTTCATTCTTATAGGACAATATCAAAACATATATCCAAGGCTTCATAGCATCATGTGACACTTTCCAAAGAAACAAGGGTGAGACAGTGAATATATTAGAGGCATTGCAACCATTACCAATCCCAACATAAATTTGGGTAGACATTTCCATGTATTTTATCGTGGGACTCCCAAAAGTAGGCAACAAATAAATCATCATGGTGGTTGTTGAACATCTTTCAAAAGATGCTCATTTTTTTTTATCTTTATGCCTAATCCTTCATGGATTATATCTTTAAGCTACATGGTACACCCACTTCCATTGTCTCATATAGGGACCCCACATTCACTAGAAAATTTTGGCATGAATTATTTAAACTTCAATGTAAACAGATGAATATGAGCACTACATATCACCCTCAAACTGATGGTGAAGTAGAAGTGGTCAAAAAGTGTCTAGAAATCTATTTGAGATGTTTTTCTTCCAAAAAGGTGCACTAATGGACACAATGGCTTCCCCTTGCTAGATGGTGTTACATCAACACTTATCATGGAGCTACCAAAATGACACCATATGAAGCTGTTTATGGCCAAAAATCCTATCAATGGCATCCTATGTATAATGAACCTCCAAGGTTCATGTAGTAGATAAAATGATTCACACCAGAGAATACATTATCCATATCCTCAATGACAACATATTTATGGCACAAAATCAAATGAAACAACAAGCTAATCAACATAGATATGAACATTATTTTAATGAAGGGGATCAAGTTTTTCTTCGTCTGCAACCTTATAAAAAGACATCACTCAAAGACAAAGTTCCCCAAAATCTACCTTTAAAGTTTATCGTCCCTATCAAATAATAAAATGCATTGGTTAGGTTGTCTGCAAGCTGGATCTCCCAACCCACTCCAGGATTCATCATGTCTTTCATGTGTTATGTTTGAAGAAAGTTGTGGGATCAAATTGTAAAGTGTATACCAACCTACCAAAACTTGATGAAGAAAGTGCCATTTGGCTCCAACTAGGGGCAATATTGGATACCAGAGAGAGTCATTTGCTTCAACACACGATCAAGGAAGTATTGATATAGTAGAACGATATGCAACCATAATATGTTGCATGGGAACTGGTAGCGAATGTAAGGTACCATATCTATTATAATAGCCAAAAACATAAATATTGCAAAAAATAGCAACATAACAACACAATAGATGAAACCACAACACCATAATAATACCTTTATTGATAGGAAACAATGTTCACTTGCCTCTTCGAGGGGAAACCTCTAGCAGAGCAACACTCTATTACAATAATTCTAAACATAAAACTTCTCATGCCCTTGACTCCTATTTATACTAAATATATCTACCAAAAGAACATTCTAGAGGAAGATCTCCTAGAAAAGGAAGCTTCTATTAGGTCTTCTTACATTTGAATTATTCTTCCTTATTAATAGGCCTTATTAATATTGGCCTTTATTACATGGAAAATATATTATTCTACCTACATGAGGGGTTAGGAATGTTAGGTCCCTAACATGCCCCCCCCCCCCCCCCAAAAAAAACCCATTTCTCAAGCCCTGGGATGAGGGAAATGTTGCAGAATAGTAGTTGGGTCCTATGTGGTTTTTGTTGGAGTTGTATCTTTCCATTGGACTAATTCTTCCTTGATTGTGCATTGGCGAAGATGACGCTTACGCTGATCCAAAAATTATTGTGGCTGCAACCACATGGAGACTTATTCATCCAACTCGAGAAGGCTGCTTTGAGTTTGGCACTTAGTTCCAATTACCTTCTTTAAGTAATAGACATGGAAATAAGGATAGAGCTTAGAATGACTAGACAAAGATAACTAATAGGCCACCTATCCCACATGCTTGAGAACTGTATAAGGACCATAAAATTTGGGCGCCAGTTTCTACCAATAGTTGGCCTTAAGTGAAGTCTTCTTATAGGGTTGTAGTCGTAGAAATACCTGATCACCTTTAGAAAATTGACATTCGAAGAGACCTTGATCTTCTTGTTGCTTCATGCAATTCTAATCCATGACCAAATTCTCTTTGAGGGTACAAAGAATAGCCTCTAAAATTGTAAGATTTTGGTCAAACGCTTGGACCTTCAAGACACCGGGCATGTATGAGATAACTAAAAGTGGATTTTGGCCATATACTACTTCAAAAGGAGTCATGCGAGTAGATTTATGGTAAGAAGTGTTGTACAACTATTCAACTAGTGGTAACCATTGAGCCCACTAATTTTTCCTTTCAGATGTAAAACACGTCAAATATGTTTCTAAAAACTTATTGACAACTTCAGTTTGACCATCATTCTGGGGATGATAGGCGGTGTTGAGATGCAATTGTGTGCCCTATAGATTGAACAATTCTTGCCAAAAATGGCTAGTGAAAGTGGGATATCGATCATAAACAATAGAATGAGGCATACCATGAAGCTTGAAGACATGATCCATGAAAATTTGAGCCACATTGGAGGCAGTAAATTGGTGTTGAAGAGCACATAAATAAGCATACTTGGAAAGAAGATCAATGAACACCATGATTAATGACTTATTTCCTGATTTAGGTAAGCCAACAATGAAATCCATAGAGATATCCCTCCAAATAGTGGGTGTAATAGGAAGCGGTTGTAGTGTTCCAGGGGATTTGACTGTTTCTCCCTTGTTGCATTGACAAACATCACATTCCACCACAAAATTGCAAATTCTCTATTTCATACCTTCCCCCCAAAAAAGAACGTTTGGCCCGGTCATAGGTTTTGGTAAACCCCAAGTGCCCAACTGTGGCTGTAGCATGAGGCTCATAAAGCATTGTGGGTTTAAGTTGTGAATTTTTACTTAAATAATGACGACCTTTGTTGCAAAACTCATCATTGTGCCAATAGTACCATGGGGAAACTAGAGAATTGGATTGAAATTGTTGGATCAGATGCAAAATTTTGGGATCTTCCAGCCATTCTTGGCCAACTGCTTGGAGCCAATATAATAAAATGAAGGAGAGGGGAAAATGGACCCTTTATCTTCATATTTTCTTGAAAGAGCATCAACAACCACATTTTATTTTCCCTTCTTGTAAATAAGCTCATAATAATATCAAAATATCTTAGTCACCCATTTTTGTTGCTCCGAGGATGAAGGACGTTGCTCCAGAAAATGCTTGAGGCTTCGATGATCGATCTTAATTTGGAATCGTTGCCCCAATAGATAAGGGAACCACAGATATACTCCATGCATAATGGCCACCATTTCCTTTTCCTAGATTGATTGGCTCAAATGTCACTTTGATAATTGTTTGTTGGTAAAGGCCAAAGGCCAACCATATTGCATAAGGACTGCTTCAATTCCTCTCCCGAAAGCATCACATTCTAGGGAAAAGGTTTTCATGAAATCAAGAAGGGCTTAGACATGAGTGGTGCACATAGTCGCCTTCAAGGCTTGGAAAGCCTGATCAACTGCGAGAGTCCAAGTGAAAGAATTGTTTTTAAGGAGAGCAATGAGAGGTGCTGCAATATTTCCATAATTCTTAACAAATTTGTGATAATATCCCATTAAACCCAAAAAAACACACAATCTTTTGAGAGTCTTGGTGCGAGGGCAATTCTGCATAGCTTCAATCTTTTTAGGATCCACCCTGACACATACTTTTCCAACAATATGACCCAAGTACTCGAATTTCGAGGCTCCAAAAGAAAATTTAGATTGTTTGAGGAAAATTTGGTGCTAAGAGAGTAGATTAAGAATCGATCCACATGAGAAAGATGGGTTGTCCAAGTTTCACTATAGATGAGAATATCATCAAAGAAAACTAAGACAAAATGACTGAAGACATGATTCATGAGGCTTTGGAAAGTGAAGGGATAATTACACAAGCCAAAGGTCATGACCAAGTACTCATAGTGGCCCTCATGAGTTTGAAATGCAACCTTAGGAATGTCTTCCTCTTTCATATGTATCTGGTGGTAGCTAGAACGAAGATCAAGTTTTGTAAAGAACTGGGCACCACTTAGTTCATCCAAGAGATCATCAATGATAGGAATGGAAAATTTGTCTTGATGGTGAGTTTGTTGAGGGCTCGAAAGTCATGAAACATGCAACAAGAGCCTTATTTCTTAAGTACCATGATCACATGAGAAGAATAGGGGATTGCACTAGGATGGATAACACCTGCGACAATAAATTCTTGAACAATTTTATCATTTTCATTTTTTTGGGAAAAGGGATGATGATAGGGATGAGCATTGGGAGGAAGGTTGTTGAGGATGAGTGGAATCGAATGATCATGAACACCACAGAAAGGAGGAAGTCCCTGGGAAGTGGAAAAAACAACTTGATGTTTGGAGAGGGTGGATTGGAGGTCAGGAAACATAGAGGGTGTCATAGGCGTGAACGTAATAGAGTTGTGCAATAATTCTATAATGAACCTTTTTGAGGATATTTTACATGCAATGGGAACCTACTGTGATACCTTGGAATTTATACTATTGGATGTCCTGGTTGAATTTCATGGTTAATTCCTTAAAATCCATGAGAATGGTACCCATATTCCTTAGGCATTCGACACCCAACACAATGTCACAACCACCCATGTTGATAGAAAACATATGTGATTTCATGTGGTACTAACCAATTTGGAGACAGACATTTTCACAATGCTCCCCACATTTCACGGACCCTACATTAGAAATCATGAATTGAAAGTTGACTACTCAAATATAGAAATTAGTTTCTTGGTAAACATGACGATGAATAAAATTATGGGTGCTTCCATTATCAATAAGGATGATGACCTTTTGATGCTTAATGTAACCAATTAGCTTGAGGGTTTGGGGAGAAGAGAAGTTAGTGAGAGCATTCAGGGAAATGTCGAGTTCAACTTCTGGAGGGTCGGAAGGTGGAGTCGTGTTAGTGGGTTCATGTGACTCGACCGTAGGGGGAGCCTTAATATCTTCTTTAGAAGCATCCTCAGAAATGGCCATAAAAATATTTGTTCCTTACATTTGTGCCCAGGAAAATATTTGTCATCACGATTATAACAAAGGCCCTTTCTGCCCGAGTCAATTTATGGATCTTTAGTGGAGTGGAAGGAGGTGTGGGAGTGACTGTTTTAGGGCGAAGAATGAAGGAGGGTTTTCTGGTTTGAGAAGAGACAACTTGTTGTGCTTCCTTAGATTTTTTAGTAGCTTCCACCCAAATTTGAGGGAAATCCATGAGTAAGTGAGAACAAATATCTTCCTTGAGGCCACTGATAAAGCATTCTCTAAAAAAAGAATCAGACATGCCCTCTATGCGGAAATCCAGTTGCTCAAAAGAAGCTACAAATTCTTCCATTGTGCCAGATTGTTTCAAATTTGTCAAATGGCCTAAATGGTTGGTGTCAATATCAAATCATTCATAAAGTTATAAAACAAATTATGTCCAAGACTCATACCCTTGGCATGCATTTTTTCTCCATTGCCACCATTTCCAACGTTCCTGATCTAGATGGATAAAACCATACCTTAGTTTGGAAAACTCACTAGTAATGTCATACAAAGATAAATATTGTTCCATTTGAGTGACCCATCTCGTGGGATTTGATCCATCAATTTTTTTCACCTCCATGCGAGGGGGACATAGGTCCCATGGAAAGTGGTGGGAAGGAAAATAGGCAGACTAGGAGCATTTAGGACCTTCAGGTTTATAAGGTGTGGAAGAAGAGAAAGGATCTGGGGTGGGATTAATTAAGGAGGTCAAAGTGTTCAATGCATCGTGGCATTGCTGACAGGTGGTGGTCAATTGAGTGATGGATGTGGGAAGTTATTTGAGTGGGGCAATATGAGAGTTTATTTTACCAATACTATACATAATGGAAGACATATCACTCTAGGTTCGGTCATGATCTTTGTCCAAGGTGGTGAGATGTTGTTCCCAATCTTGGATGCAAGTGTGGGCCATGGGGATGGGACTGGGGGAAAAGTGGGGCTGCACAGAAATGAGTTAATGGTGATTGGTACCACTACTATCAATGCAAAGAGAGAAAATCAATGGGATATATTCCCAATAGGGTGCCACGAAATGGTCCAGTCCACGAGAAAAAAAATTTGCAAAAAAATGAT
Organism: Picea glauca; assembly: GCA_000966675.3. Taxonomy (NCBI): domain Eukaryota; kingdom Viridiplantae; phylum Streptophyta; class Pinopsida; order Pinales; family Pinaceae; genus Picea; species Picea glauca. The sequence continues at coordinate 26,140 of JZKD02S2109559.1, forward strand.
AGGCATGATTGCGATAAGGATGAAGAGAGGAACCCAATGGGATATTTCTCAAATAATGGTGCTGACAGTATCCAAAATCCTTTTTTTTTACTCTTGCAGATATATACTCTGATCTGAATAATATTGCAGTGATGAAATGGACAAATTCTTAACATGAAGAAATGTTTAGGAATTTCACAACCAGAATGCAGGAGGCATAGTTGCATGACAATAGATCTTGTTTTTCCTAAGAGTTAGGGTATTCAAGGTTTCTACAGACAAGGGTTTTCCCTGTGCTATATCTCTCTGATATATGCGTGGGTTTCAACAATAGTACTCGAAGCAATATCTTAGGGCACCAAATAAGGAGGCTAGACCATTCCCTTAGCCGTACTTCTCGACTGCCCAGGTAATAGAGAGTATCTTTCCGAGTGTTGTTCTCGATGAAACTATAATAGTTAGGTGTTTGATTGGTTGATCTATAGAGGGATTCAAGATATCTAGGTCAATCCATATACAGGTGCTGTCAGATGCGCTTCTACTCGAAGGGGTACCAACATGGGTTACAAGGGTGACGAACAATGTGCTCTTAAGTACCACTTGTAGTTCCTGCATGTATGCTTCCCCAACCGTGGATTTATGTGCTAAACAATAGATCTATGTAGTTTTAAGATGCCAGAATATGTATTTATCCTGAAAAAAATAACCCACAATTTTATTCCAAGGAAAGTGCTCTAATACCACTTGTAAGGTACCATATCTATTATAATAATCAAAAACAAAAATATTGCAGAGAATAACAGTGAAATGACACAATAGATGAAACCACAACACCATAATAATACCTTTATTTATAGGAAACAATGTTCACTTGCCTCTTCGAGGGGGCAACCTCCAACATAGCAGTGCTCTATTGCAATAATTCTCAACACAAAAATTCTCATGCCCTCGACTCCTAATTATACTAAATATATCTACCAAAATAAAATTCTAGAGGAATATCTTCTAGAAGAGGAAGCTTCTATTAGGTCTTCTTACATTTGACTTATTCTTCCTTATTACTAGGCCTTACTAATATTGGC
>JZKD02S2109581.1:32928-47519 GCA_000966675.3 Picea glauca
TGTAGGTTGACATCAGATGATTGTTATGGAGATTGCATGTCTCTAGACAGTAGAATTATGCTACTGTGGTGGATATGTTCTATCGTTTGTGACTATACCTCATTGATCAAGTACTTGTATGCTACTTGGTGTGGTAGTAAACCACTAGAGTTTAGTTATGTACTACCATGGATAAAACACAATTGTGTTCTATCAATTGATATTGTGTTAGTTGTCATGGAGAATTATTCAGTTGGATAATAATGATGGTGCTCGTGATGCTACCAGTTGAATTTTTTGTTATGCTCAAGACCATACCTCCCTATCTAGGAGGGAGTGTTGATATTAAGGTATCTTCGGGAGGTATGAACCTCTATTGTGACCTTTGACAAGATTAGAATGTTTTGGAAGGAAACAAAGAAATGAAGGAAACCCTAGACAAGATGTCGACTGAAAATAGATCATTAATATGAATTAATTAGTACCCAGAAGGAGAAGTCGGCCCCAGCAATTCTGCCAAAATCACTATAAATACAGGGCGTCGGTGTCTCATTTGACACACTTCTTAGAATTGCAGAGAGCAGTTTCTGCGCACTGCAGTCCAGCAGTTTTGTGCGCAAGTCTTGAGGAAGGTGTTGCACCGGTTTTTGGGTGAGACTATCTGATCAGCTTGGTTACTTCTTGCTTGGTGCATTAGCCTCTCTTGGCTATTGGATTGCTACCAAGATTATTTTCTTTGTCAATGTCAAGGTGCTAGGAGGGTGGATTCGACCTATGGTTGGGTGACAAGGGTATTGTCAATGGTAAAATGAGCACAATCCTTCATATTCTAACAATTTTGTCACAATTACACTTAACCTTAGGGCTTGTATATAGTCCTTTAATTTGAAAAAGCTCCCATATCATCCATTTCCAAGATCATAAGTAAAACAATTAACCATGTTTAATTTCAATGTCAAACCAAACTGATAATGATCTGTTTATCCATAAGGAAGCCTTAATATAATTTGTGAATGGATGTCAAAACAATCCAGTGCCATGCAATAATCAACCATCGGCTTATGTCATCAAAACATTTTAAACCATAATTTGAAACATCAATTGTAGAAGACTGTGTTATTATCATCACAATAGCAACAAGATATGAGTGTAACATATCCATCATAGCGCCATTAGTCTACAAGGGGGTCCCACCTACTAGTTTATTATTATTATTATTATTATTATTATTATTATTATTATTATTATTATAAATAAATAAATAATAGAGTTTAGCAATCATTTGTGAGAAGTATTCATCATTGCAATTTCAAGCGTCAACAAACAGGCGACTCCACAGGGAAATTTGTTTCCAACAGATTAAGAACTCAGACAGTCAGGTTTCGTAGACCAGGTGAACATTAGATCAAGAAATGTATATCAGAATGATGATGCAACAAGGGAAGTGAGTGGTTTAAGGGGGAAATGATTTGGGATTTTGGAAATAACTCATGGAAAGTGTTACGTATGAGGAGGTTATTCATGTATGCATAACATTCGGTTAATCATAGTCAAAATGTTATTTTCTTTAAGAAGAAAAACTCTAGTGTGCTCTTTTTGAATCTCGAAACGGAGGGAAGAAAAGGAAAGAAGAAATAGGGATAAAAATCCAACTATCCTATTTAACAACAGTACTAAAGCAGATAGCAATTTCAATGATGCCTTCAAGGGGGGACATCATGACAGTTGTGTAACCTGATTGTTATTGATTAACAATACTTGCATAATAGCATCATTGTGGCAAAACTGATCCAAAATTTTATTTCTGACAAGAAAAGAAGTCAATAAACGAAATAAAATAGTAGAAACGAAACAGCACAAAGAAATAACAGCAAAGCAAAATCAAAGCAATGAAACAAAACTATAATACAGAAATAATTCAATACAACATTTAAACTTTCAAATTGGTTCCACGTAGTGTTTTAAGTGGGAACCGTTGGTGCTATAGGAAAACAATCGCTCTTCCAAGTCCTTTAGAATATAAGAGTTTTCGCCCAGGACAAAAGCGATTTTAAAAGGACCCAGCCATAACTTTTAGAACTTTGAATCCCTTCCTCTATCAACATGAGTTGAATCCCACAACAAGACTTTCTCATTAACCTTAAATTGGACAGCTTTCTCACTTTTATTGAAGTATCTTTTAACAGTTTGGTGTCTTCTCTTTATGTTATCCAAGGAAAATGTCATGTGTTCCTCTAAAGCCAATAGTGCATTTATCCTTTGTGAGATATTAGAAGAATTTAATTCTTCAACCTGTAGCATCAGCCTTAGAGAAGAAACTTCCATTTAGGTAGGTAGAATGGATTCTTGACCATAAACAAGCTGGAAGGGAGTGAAACCAGTGCTCACCTTGGTGGTAGTGTGATCTTCCCAAAGGGCGTAAGTGAGGAGAGTGTGCCATTGACAAGGCTTATCTTCGATGAGCCTCTTGATAATTCTAACCAGATTTTTGTTAGTGGACTCAGCTTGCCCATTTCCTTGAGGATAATAAGTTGATGAGGTAAAATGTTTAACTCCCAGTTTAGCTAGAAACTAAGTCATCTTAGCAGAAATAAGAGCAAGACCGTTGTCTGTAATAATTTCCAAATGAAGGTCAAATCTGGAGAAAATATTAATTTCAAGGAAGAAACCACTTGCTCATTTTGTGAATGCTTAAGTGGGACAGCTTCAATCCATTTCGTAAAATAGTTTGTGGTTTTCAAGATAAAAACTTGCCCTACTGAAGATGGAGGATTAATAGGACCAATAAAGTCCAGACCCCATTTTAAAAAATAAAAATCAGAGAGTACAGGTTGTAGAGGCATGGCAGAAAGACGTTATTTCCCACCGAACTTCTGGCACTTGTCACAAGATCTTGAAAAATTATAAGAATCATGAAAAATTGAAGGCCAATAGTACCTTTTCTGATAATTTTAAAACCAATAGTTTTAGCAGAAAAGTGGCCACCTACATGAATAACAAAGTCTGAAGATCCATGGGTTTCTTGTAACAATTTATGTGCTTCCTCATTATTTACACAGTGAAGTAACATACCATCGGTAGATCTCCTAAACAAGAAATATCCTAAAATGACATATCTAGAAGATTCAAGATGGAGCCTTCTTCCTTGATGACTATCTAAATTATCTAGACACCTCTGATTTTGCAAGTAATACACCAGATCTTTATACCAAGGATGTTGAGCTACAGGAAGGATTTGACTGTCAATGTAAAATAGTGTTGATAGAGAGCTATCTTGTTCATCAATTTCTTCACTTTCTTCTGCATGTTGAGCTAAGTGAAGGGCTAAGTCACGTCCCTTAATGGTTTTTGAAGTCATGATATTTAAATCATGCTCCTGGATCTTGGAAAGTCAATGTGCAAGCTTCCCTGAAAGATAAGTCTGTGAGAGAAAAAACTTGACAGCAGGTAAAGGGACTTTTACCAGTGTGTGCTTACCTAAGATAAAGTGGTGAAATTTCACAACTTAACAAGAGCGAAAGCGTTTTTTTCAATATAAGAATATTTGAATTCATCATCTGACAAGATTTTACTCATGTAAGCTACTAGTTTTTCGTTATCTTGGTCATCACATTGTATGAGGATAGTAGAGACTGCTTCCTCTATGGCATTATTATATATAATAAACTCTTTCTCAAAATCTAGCTTCGAAAGAACCGGTGTGGAACTGATTGCCTTCTTGATCCTTATGAAAGAATTTTCGATGTCATCAATCCAAGAAAAGGAGCGATCTTTCTTAAGAATATTATGAATTGGTTTGACCATGACAGCAAAATCAGGAACAAACCTATGGAAAAAGTTGATAATGCCCATAAAGGCTTGAGCCTCCTTCTTGAAAGTAGGAGCAGGAATATTTAGGATAGCAGCAATCATTTCCGGAACTATGCTTATTCATAAATCAGAGACAATGTGTTCAAGGAGTTTTCCCTTGGTAACGTCGAAGATATACTTAGAAGGATTTAAATAAATGTCGAATGTCTTGCATCTCATGAGAACCTTTCTAAGCTGACCAAAATGATCTGATCGGTTCTTTGAATATACAATTAATTCATCAAGATAAATCTGAATAATTTTGTCGATCAGATCGTCAAAAGATATCTACATAGCTCTTTGGAAAGTGGCACCTACATTGGATAATCCAAAAGGCATGCGTTCATAATAAAATGTGCCTCAATGTGTAATAAAAGTGGTTTTATATTTATCTTTCCTTTTTACCTTGATCTGATTATAAACAAAAAAATCCTCAAGAAAGGACATCATCTGTGACCCTGTAACTTGCTGCAAAATCATTTCCATATTAGGGAAAGGAAAATGGTCTTTTATGATAGCTCTATTCAATGCGCAAAAATCAACGCTTAGTCGAATATGACCAGTTGTTTTATGAATGAGAACCAAATTGGAAACCCACTCAGAATAATTAACAAGGAAAATTATCTGAGCCTTCAAGAGTTTTTCCAACTCCTTCTGAATAGTTGCTTCAAATGCGGGGTTAATAGGTCTTTGTTTTTTCCTAACCGGTTTTATGCCCTCCTTGATAGGGATGGCATGTTGTATAATATCGGGATCAAAACCACGAATATCCTCATAATACCAAGCAAAAACATCTTGAAATTCACGAAGTAACTCGGTGAAAATCAATTTTTCTTCATCAGTACATTGGGCACTTATTTTAACATTCTTTGGACAATCGGGTGTCCCAATGTTCAAGGAATTGGTTTCACCCACTTTCATTTTCGACTCATGTTCTTTAAATTTTTCTTTGTTTCCTACATCACTCAATGAAAATGAACTTTCTAGAGGAGTCAAGCCCTTCGAAATTTTATGGTTTTCCATGGATATAATCTCATTGGGATTATATGGTTCATTTTGTTTGAAATCGTAGATGCTTTCATCACTAGGGAAGACCTTCCATGACTCTACATTGTCAGGGATATGAGGATGATACAAAGATTGAAAAGTGAAATTAGATCTTTGTGACAGAAGTTGTCGAGTAGGAGAGGCTGCAAAAACAGCTAACCTATCAGCCATTGAATTCAATTCCCTTTCAACATGAGTGATGTTAAATGACAGTAAGTTCAAGATAAGCGCCCAAACAATTTGGGTGTAGCGTTTCATTAACTTTTTGCTAGGAGAACATATCTTACATACAAGGTTTACAACAAGTTCAAAGTCCCCAAAAACTGTAAGGTGGCCACAACCTAAATTATAGGAATTTTCAATGCCTAGCAGTAATGCTTCAAATTCAGTGACGTTGTTTGTACAAGTAAATTCTAACCTATAGGAAAAGTTGTGAATTTTACCTACAGGAGAGTACAAGATAATACCAGCTCCATTTCCTTCATTGGACCATGAACCATCAAAGTGCATATGCCACATCCCATCCTCTAGTTCAATTTTTTCCAAGGCAGTGTTGTCCTCATCGGCAAAGATGGAGTACACCCATAAGTCCTCCTCGATATAATTTACATTAGGTTGTGGGATGCTTTCTATATAAGGTGAAATTCTTCCCTCCCTTAGGACTATAATGTTCTTCCCATTCTAAGGAACAGATAGGTGTGTCCCATCGAGTGTGAAGTATCCACTTGTCAAATATTGCTAGTCTCTTCCTAAGATGATTGAATAATTACTCACTGGCATGTCAATTACCTGAATATTAAGGGTTGTCCTTATTTCAGGATGCACGCACAAAACCAAAAACACGCCCTTGATCTCACCTATGCTTGATTTTTGTAAACTATTATAAGAGAGCATGTTTCTAGCATTTTCATTTGTACAAGACAAGCCTAGCGCTACCATAATAATATTCGACATTACGCTTGGGCCCGAACCGCCGTCAATCAGACAACAATGGGCTATTTTGTCCATAATATTTACAAAAATGAAAAATGGAGGATTTTTTACAGAGTGTCTAAAATTTTTTACACATACTTTATTTACAGTTGAATCCTCTTTGTTTACCTCTTCAAAGAGATTGGCTACGGTGGAAGTTTTTCCTTCCATGAAATTTTTTAGATGCATTTGTTGCTCAAGGACGGAAACCATGTCCAGAAGAGTAGCACCGGCCTTGATATTAGCCAATTGATTGAGAATGTTGTATTTGGAAGAGGGAAGAGGGGATGAAGTTCCTTGAATGTTAGGAGTTTTAGTAACTTGTACAGTAGTAGCTGGTGAAAATGAGCTTGGGATAAAAGAAGTACGAGGGGGATCATGTTTTCTTTTTAAAGCATAGGATTTATTCCTAGTATTTATGATCATGACATCCTCTGGTTCTGCGAAATCTAGAACAACAATGGTAGTTTCAGGCCTTTTACCAAAGATTTTATCTTTTACACTCTTCTTTACCTCACAAGTATTTTCCTCATAGTGTTCCTCGCAAAATTTACACCAACTGCGAGGCATGATGGCTTTAGGATGAAAGTTGTTTTCATTTGAATTCCTAAAGGGTGGTGAAGAAGAAGATGAGGCTCCAGGAGTAAGTGAAGGGACATTTCATTTTCGCTCATACGCTATCATTCAGTTATTCATATATTGTACAAGTTGTAAGAGGGCGAACATGTTCGTTTGTTTAATTGAGTCTCCTTTGGGAAGACCTGTTCTTTAAAGCTACTCTTCATACTATAGAAAAGTATGCATAGCAGAACCAAGATTTTCAATAGATTTTTCCTCAAGCCTATGACGGTAGGGGGGAAGTAGAGCATTATAGTAATGGATAAAAGTGACTTGGTTTTGAGGGCGAATAAGTTTGGGAATTTGGTTATATAACTTGGTGAAACATAAGTTGAAAGACTTGATAGTCTCACTGTCTTTGTATGCAATTTTATTATATTCCCGTAATTGTTCAACTGGGCTCTTAGACTGCCCATAACTAGATTTGAAAAATTAAACTAACTCGTCTGAAGTGGAAAGAATCTTGGGAGGAATATCAAAGAAATATGTCGTTGCTTTCCCTTCAAGGGAATTAACAAATAAGCGCATACAAGTATCATTTTCATTAGCTCCTATATTGTGGCACGCATTAGAAAATGCCACCAAGTGTTCATTCATAGTGACCGTGTTATTTTCTGAAAACCTAGGGAGATGATCTTTGAATTTTGTAAGTGGATGAGCAGAAGGTGCTAGGTTCAGAGGAGAGGATACATGCCACGGGGTAGTAGTAACATCTTCTTCAAATTGAAAAATTCCATACTTATTTATGACCTCAGTGGGATTGGTAGTAGATTGGACAGGGACTTGATGGCTATACAAGCTACCAATCACTGACGAGGTTGAAGGTTGAGATGAAGAAGCACCTCCAGTGCCACCAGAGCCACCCACAGATGCCATTTTTTGTATGGTGGGTAAGGGAGAGAGACGAACTAGATGAATCAAACAAAGTTCTCCTTAGAGTACCTTATTGGGTTGACAAAACAAGGTTTCTTCTTCTTATTTCATCAATAGGGTTGATCTCAAGTGATAAACCTCTTATTCTCCTAGAGATGCGAGGGTTTAAGGACATGAAAAGAAGATCAAAACTTTAGGAAAAAGAAAGCTATGGTTAATTCCTAGGTTGTCTTTGCCTGGCCTCCTGGCGTTCTCATACACTTATGTCTTATTCAATTACTGCCCACGAGCGTTCAAGCTCAGCCCGAGTGTTAGCGGTTTCTAGGATGGTATTGAATAAGGTTAAATCAATGTTGGTCTGGTCTTTAAGATCAAGCTCAATACCGGGCTGCCTTGTACCAGGTATTTTCATGAATGAAAGAAAACAGTCAAAAAATCGAAAGCAAAAATATAAAATTTTCAATGATAATCACGCATACAATCAACCAGAGAGATATGGAAGATATCCCTAGTGTGGTCGCCAAATAAATGTTGAGGAAAATATATGAATTATCTTACTCAATCATTTTCGAATCTTGTCTGGCCAAGACAAGATAGTCGGGAATATCACCCTATGTTTTATAGCTTCAAAAATATTTCTCAATCCACAAGTATTAATTACAAGGGTTTAGGCTGATTTTTTAATGAAAATACTGTTGCAAAATAACAGAAAAAATTTATATAAGTTTCTGAAAATTATACAAATTACATAAAGTAAATGTGGAGATCAAAAATCAAAAGTAACCAAGTCACATGTACGCATAAATGAGACAGAATAGCAATCTTCTTTATTTCTTTCCAAGAAATCAAAAGTATTTTTCTCTTTACAAAACCCCTATGAGGGCATGGACAAGCTGATCAAATACCAAAAATATCAACTACCACCTATTTTTGCATCATATCTTTTGTCATTGTTATACAGATTTTTCAATTTATTTTACAGAACAAGGATGCCAAAAATGGTGATGGGATTATGAGGGGGGTATAATGAGCGAAAAGTGATAGTATGAGAGGGAATAAAATATGGATATTGTTCATAAAAATAAATCAAACAACCAACAATCATAACTCTATTTAGACCCCATAATCTAATAAGCAAAAAACAAAACCATTTAACAGTCACTTATTTACACAATGCTTGTTGACTTCAAAAAAAACAATTCATATGCCCATAAATACTCAATTACAGTAACCCTTGCATCCATACAATATCTATGTAGTAGTGATGATAACTGCATTTCCATTTATGATAACATAATAATTCGTTGAGCCACACTCATTCATATTCCAACGATAAATAATTTTCCTTTTAAAATCAAATAGAAATATGCACAGTGATTCCATCCATACACATCCAATATTTATTCCTCGAACTCAAATAAGAATAGGCCCAGTATTAACCACCCTCTGTCGATTTTCCAAACATTGTTCGACATAATCAACTGGTCATTAAAACTCTTAATCGGGCCCCAATTCAAACACACAAAGGTGTTCATCCAATAAAATCAACATATGTATTGATTCGAAATAACATTCAACCAATAACATGTAACTCTGAGCCTAATCTTCTCGTAAATTTAACATGTACAGACTTCTTTTTTTAAATTTCCCGATGAGAGACAGAGCCAAATCATGCCCAATCGACCAAACAATCACACAGTGCTCTTAACCTTCGACTGGATTTGCAACGATATCAAGATCGTTATTAGGGTTTAACACAGCAAATGGAAGTAAGAACAAATAACTCAACCAAATGAATAAGTCCTCAGGGACACAGACAGCTCATTCCCTTTTCAAATTCACCACAGACACATAAAATCTAACAATATTTTTGACAGTGAGGGTTACCAAAACATGACAGTCAACCACCCTCAATAGATAACGAGAGGAAACAAACTCTTAACATTGTGAAGAGAATGATCGAGCACAACATGTGGCCAACCAAAGCACATATAAATCTTCCACTAAAGTTTTGGGTGATACTAAACCCGATTATGCAAAGTTTTCAAGCAATAGCGATAATGAGGGCAACACCATAATACATAACAGTTCAGGGATCAGCCAAGACATGGCAATAAACACTCCAACTCTTAACATCTCACATTGCAACCCGGAGAAACGAACATATCAACCACAGAGACAAAAAGGAGTGGCAAAACTTAACACCAAGACTGGTTGCAAAACCAATGCGCAAAGCTCAGAGCTTTCCAATCAAAAACATAAATTTCCACAGTGGGTCAGACCCAAAAACTCAAGCCGACCGAGCATGTCTCTTTTTCTATTTATCCAATAAACTCACGCACATATTACACACAATAAAGTATATCCATTTCTCTTTTCCAAAATGTCAACCGTCATAATATTCACCAGAAGAAACCATAAGCACAACACTCATACACAGTCCAAAACAACTTAAAAAAACACAAACCTCAAGCCATTCTGAGCCAAAAATCGATTCATAACGTAGAGGAACCATCATGGATGGAAAAATAAGAAACCATACCTGGAAAATCTTGCTCGGAGAGAATTAAACTGTATCTTCCTTCACAACTGAAAATCGTGGAGCATCAACAACCACCAAAGCCAAAAAACCAAATGCAAGTATGGCTAGGGTGACGACCTCGAGGGTTGTTTGAGTGACGTACAGTAAATGCATGTCGTTTCTTTCCCCAAACTCATTCAAATCAACGTACAATCCAGCCAATCCACCATAACATTAAACATTAATTTGACCAAATATCTTATTGCTATATCCATTTACATAGTGTGTCACCCAAAGTAATGTCAAAATCTTTTAACAATAACAATGTGCCATAATATTACCACATATGCCTCACACAAATATTTTTTAACAAGTGTATAAGTTTAGCAGCAAAGGTTTATGTGCCCTTCTTTTTTCATAATTACACATAACCTTAGGGCTTGTATATAGTCCTTTAATTTGAAAAATCTCCCATATCATCCATTTCCAAGATCATAAGTAAAACAATTAACCATGTTTAATTGCAATGTCAAACCAAACTGATAATGATCATTTTATCCATAAGGCAGCCTTAATATAATTTGTGAATGGACATCAAAACAATCAAGTGCCATGCATTAATCAACCATCAGCTTATGTCACCAAAACATTTTAAACCATAATTTGAATCATCAAATTTAGAAGATTGTGTTATTATCATCACAATAGAAACAAGATATGAGTGCAGCATATCCATCATAATGCCACTAGTCTACAATGGGGTCCCACCTACTAGTTTATTATTATTAATATAAATAAATAATAGAGCTTGGCAATCATTTGTGAATAGTATTCATCGTTGTGATTTTAAGCATCAACAGGGTTGTGTCTCTTCACTTGGTGGGGACGACTTCTCCTAGAAGTGGTTAAAACCACTTTATAATTACTAGGGGCTGACTTTACAAATACATATTGACCAATCCACAAAAGGGAATTTGATATTATACAAGACTCGACTTGATCAATCCACAAAAGGGGATTTGATCTATACAACAATGACTCAAATATAATTAGAATATTCTTCGAAGTTACAATAATTCAACACTCTACTTTAACAAGAAGGGTATTCTACTGACAAAATTAATAACAACTGACTGGACTCAATACATCATCAAGAGAAGGGGACATAGTCATCAGCGTCGGGATCACTATCGGTCATATATATAGGTCATCGGAATTTTTTCTCATCATCAACATCAGTAGAAACTGAACATCATCATCATCAGTGTGAAGCTGGAACATTAACAACAATAGCATGAAGCTGGAACAACAACATCAACAGCACGAAGCTAGAACAACATCAACAGCACGGATTTGGAACAACATCATCAACAGCACGAAGCTGGAACATCAACATCATCAATAGCACTAAGTTGGAACAACAACATCAACATCACGTAGTTGGAATAGCATCATCAACAGCTCGAAGTTGGAACATCAACATCATCAATAGCACGAAACTAGCACATTGACATCTATATGTGGCAACAGAATGAGGCAGATGCATCAACAACAACATTTGTGGTACCCTGACACCATCCTTCCGGACCTTCGGGATCTGCCCAGGAATCATAATATTCCCTAGGATATAAAATCCTAACAAGCTACCACGTGGTACTCTGACAGACCGTCCTTACCGGACCTTCGGGCTCTACCAAGGAATCATAAGATTCCCTAGGATATAAAATCCTAACTGGGCTCCCACCACTGACCACAGATGGCATATACATGCACATGTACTCTGAAAGACCTTCCTTATCGGATCTTCAGGATCTTCCCAGGGATGATCAATCCCCTAGGATATAAAATCCTAATTAAGTTACCCGTTGTTGGTCAGGATACCATAGTATCATCATCATCACTCCCCCTTTCGAGGGAGATATTTTCGGAATACATCAAGCTTGTCTCGGAAGTACTCAAACTTCACACGAAACAGAGGCTTAGTCAACACATCTACAACCTACTCATTTGTGCCAACATATTGGAGCTTTACAACTCCCTTCTACACCATGTCACAAATGTAGTGATATCAGATCTCTATGTGCTTTGTCTTATCGTGGAACAATGGGCTCTTTGTCATCTTTATGCAACTCTGGTTATCACAAAGGATCACAATAGCATCCATCTCTAGGTCAAATAGACATGTCAACAACTTCGGAAGCCATATGGCTTCACAACTGACAGAGAATACTCCAATGTACTCTGCTTATGTCGTACTGAGAGAAATACTAGATTGCTTCCTTCTTTGCCACGAAGTCATGGCTGACCCCAAACTGAAACAACACCCTGAAGTGTTTTTTATGTATGAATCACTTTCAACCCAATCTGAATCAGTATAGCCATATAATCTGAAGTCACAGAGGCCATAGTCCAACGTACCCTTAAGGTATCTCATCACATGTTTTGCGGCTACAAGGTGAACATGTTTGGGCTCCACCAGATACTGACTCAAGGTATTCACAGCAAAGCATATATCTAGTCTCATATTCATCAGATATATCAACGAACCAATCATATGTCTGTATAGAGTAACATCAACTATTTCTGACGAAATACCAGCCAACAACTTCAGATTCGTCTCAATAGGAGTGGACATGGTTCTACAGTCCATCATATTGAATCGCTTCGGAATTTCCACAGCATACTTTCCTTAAGGAAAATCTCTTTTGGGCTCTTTCATACTTCAAGACCTAAGAAATAGTGCATCAGGCCTAGGTCCTTCATTTCAAATTCAACGGCAAGCTTCTTCTTGCAATTTGTGATGAGTTTTTCTTCTATTGTCAAGAACAAATCATCCACATATAGTAGCAATATAATTGGCTCATCATTCATAACCTTGAAGTAAAGGTTAGGATCAACTTTACTCTTGGTAAATCCCAAGCTTATCAGAAAATTAGCAATCCTGCCATACCAAGCTCTTGGAGCTTGCTTCAACTTGCATACATGAGTCTTCCTGTCCTGTACTTCAAAACCAAATTTTCACATCACATTGTACCAACCTGGTACACTTGCTCAGTTGCAACTCAATCTACAAAATCATGTGCTAGATCTACGTGCTTTCTGCAAAGCACTACCTGTCTCATTGCCTAAGAGTATGTCCTCTGCTCTCTCTACAACTGATCCTCTAGGACTGGCACTCTGCACCTGCAACTGATTTGAAGTTGAGAATCACTGCTCCATTCTCACTATGGTTGTTGAACTCTGAGAGTGAATCCTCTACTCTATCATGGAAACAGCTTCATCTGAAACTGAGAGTGGCTCAATGACTGACATTGAGGGTAGCTTATCCTCTTTCTCTAAAGGTAACTACATCTTCTATTGTAATCATATCTCCATGGCCCAACTAATGTACTGCACCAACTAGCACTGGAGATAACTCAATCTCAAATACATGGATTGTCATACCTTCTCCCTCTGAATCTCATATTTTGTTGGCTTATTTTAATGAATCGTGTTTGTTCTATATATATTTCTTTTGATTACTGGAGATATTGTCTCATCATAGTCTTCTCCCTCTCATTGGAAGAATCCTCTGGACACAAATCAAGCTTTGTACATCTCTATATTGTCATCTGCGACATGTTTGATCTGTTAGATCAATATTGGAAGTCACCACTGACTTCCCTTCTGGTCTTAAGGAGAAATCCATATCCCAATCCTTTTGACTGGCTTCCTCCTCTGTCATTGAAACAAGAGAATATTCTCAGGAGATTTCATGTCTCCTATAGGTCTATGAAGCTACGATCTAGTCTTCTCAACTCATGGCATCTATCTGCCAGTCCTGGAAGATGTCTCTTTTTCCCATCTGATCCTTTCTGGGATTAGGCTTACTCTGAGTCTTGATTTCTTCTGAGTCTACAAAAACTCCATAGTCTCTGCAAGATATACTTGTTGAATTTTCACTATGATAGGCTCAAGCATGAGGTTTATTTCATTTTTAGCATTTACTTGAACCATAAACAAATGCAGTTACACCATTCACAATTGTTGCAATAGCCAAGATCACAAGAAGAAATACCATGCACAAGAACACAAGAAATATCCTGGGAATCCCTTCTCAACAAGGGAATAAAACCCAACAATCATTTGCTATATTCTCAAGAGAAAGACTTCTCGCACCATAGACCTAGCACACAAAAGGGTGCTCTTCAAAACCAACAAGCTAGCTCCTAAGAGAGGTGCGCACTTTATCCCTAGAAGATGTACTTGCTGAAATTTCCAAATGACAAGTGACTTGTGTGTGTTGCATGTTTCCTCAATGGGGAAATTACCTTTATTTATACTAGACTGGACAGACCAAAAATGGTGTCTATTGGCACAACAGGGCCGACCTCAATAACTCAAAAAATACTTAATTATTACAATAAACATTAATTATCTTTCACATACAGTGGAGCCGACCTAAACCCTTTACATCACAATTAGGGTTACAGATAAATATCACTCTCAGACAATATAGCAAGGGATCTCACACACCCACTAGTGCTCAACCACTAGGGGAACGTCCACATGTGCTCAACCACATGGACGTCCTACTCAACAAAATCATCTGGAGTACCACATCATCTCTACTTTCTACACAGAGGAGAACGATACACCCATCACATGGGCACCTTCACCCCTCACAGGGGTACACATCATTTCATCTCAAACGACACACCCATCTTATGGGCATCCTCACCCCACACAGGGG